>CAAAJI010000108.1:160221-171648 GCA_900642245.1 Fragilaria radians | reverse complement strand
AAATCGATATCCTTATCTCGTTTCCCTGAGATCAAGCCTAACAGGTGCTCATGGATGTGGTGGGACACTTATTGCTCCAGATGTCGTCCTGACGGCTGCTCATTGTGAAGGATCGAAAAGTGTCATGATTGGTCTGTATCGTCAAAGTGATATTCCAAACAAAGACCATGAGGAATTCCAAATTCGAGAAGAAATTATTCATCCTCTTCGTCGATCTATCAATGCATATGACCATGGTATGCTGGAATGTCCAATCAAGTTTCTTTCGTTATTCAAAAAAGAAATATCTCATTCCTTGTTTTACTCACCTTTTGAAAATTCCTCTAGATGTCATGCTGTTGATCCTGGAAGGGCGTTCATCATATCCAACTATTCGACTTAATAGTCTACCAAGTATTCCTAAGACGAATGCCAATTTACAAGTCATTGGTTGGGGACGTCAAGATATCAATGCCGAAAAGGTATCGGATGACTTACGACAAGTTAATGTTACATATTTTGACAATACCTATTGTAAAACTTCCATTGACTTTACGGATGATATGATGTGCGCCAAGGGATACAATCAGAGTGGTCCTTGTAAAGGTGATAGTGGTGGTCCTTTGATTTTGGCAGGAAACTCATCGAACACGGATTTACAACTTGGTATACTTAGTTTTGCTACAGTGGAATGCACACATCGTAAGTTTCATTTCAATACAACAGACGGAATTAAAAGGAAATGCCTTTGTTTAGACTTGGATTGAGAATCTAATAATTCTTCTTCGTCATAAGCATTGTATGCAGGCAACTATGCCAGAATATCCGCAGTGTATCCCTGGATTCGAAACATGATTTGTTTGTATTCCAAAATTAGTCCCATTGAATTTGAATGTCCTGCTCCCAGTACCCAACAAACTGCAATCCCCACATTTGGCTATGTCGGCTCGAAAGATTCTCGTTCTCCTTCGATATCACCCTTCCCAACAATCTCTTTCGTCCCAGTACTTTTAAAAATAAAGGTCGATGCCGATCCCTACGATGTAAAGTGGCATATTCAAGAAGGGGACGATACAAAGAATGTAGTTGCGATGCAGAACAGTGTTGGATATGTGTCGCCATATCGCACCTACTTTGAAGAGATTACGTCCTTGCAGCCGGATAGAGAGTATATACTTGTGCTGTTTGACACATGTCCAGGTGGAATGAATGGATATGTGACTATTTTTCTCGGAACAGAGGAGGATGACAATAATGTCTTGGCGTTTGTGGATTTATACGACAAGAACTCGTTTGATAAGTTGGCGATAAAGTTCATTACTTCTGTGAATGCCACTGGCTCGCTACCATCGGCTACACCGTCACATGCTCCCTCCATGGAACCATCACAGCCAAGTATTTCTCCGTATCCAACGTATGTCTCAACATTAATCATGGTTCGATTTCGAACATATGTAGACTCTCGGACTACGGGATGGAATATTGTAGATTCCTTTGGTGCTATCCTTCACAAGGAACCGACCGGATTTTTTCGAGGAAATGAACCAGTCTTTTTACGAAGCCTTGAGGTCAACGAAGGCGAGACTTACCGCTTAGTCATCACAGACAGTAATGGACAAGGGTTTTCTGGAGAAGCAAGTATCTACCTTGGAAATCTACTTGATGATAGTACACTTATTGCCTTTTACGACGGATCCGTGGGTAAGAAATTCTATCAATACTCTATCAATTTTACAGCATCCCTTGATGCCAAAGTGATACCCTTCCCCACGCTAAGTCCATCCTTATTAAAAACGATCCAGGGTCCCATTGGCAATCAAGTTAAAGTATTGATCTTGGTACGGACAGACTCAACACCACTTGAAACAGCTTGGAAATTAACCACTTTGAGTGGTAGAGTCATTTCTCAAGTTCCGTTTGGGACATTTCAAAAGCGTTCAATTACATACAGGAGTGTTGTAGATCTCACTGACGATCAAGAGTATGTGCTGACGATCATGGACAAACCAGGAAATGGTATGCAAGGAAATGTAAGCATATATTTGGGAACTGAAGTTCAATCATCCAAGTTACTTGCAACCTTCAATCAACCCACGGAAACTTTTTTGGAAAAGAACCTGACTTTGCAAATTTCTGCCTCTAATTATCCAAGTTTTGCTCCAAATGATTACAACATATCCAAGATAAATTCCACTTTAGGAAGTACACAGCCAATTACAGGAAGTAACGCATCCAATCCCAGTTCTCCCTCCTCTACAATCTCAGAGCCGCCAGAAGTAGAAAATGATGATTCCAATTTTTGGGATAGCATCAATATAACTGCTTCACAGGATTCATCAATTCACAGTCAAATCTTCAATTTTACATGGATTTTGTTTGGATTCCTACTACCCTTATCATTGACAACTTTTTTTATCTGTTGAAGTTCTTTCTTGGATTGATGAAGGAAAAGGCTGAACAAATCTTGATTTTGTTTCTCCCTTAACTGGTGTTTCCACAATTGAGGACACAAAATCAGATATTTGTTCAAGGGACGTTAAATGATCAGGAGAAGCTCCCTTCATCAATTCTTTGTTATTTCTTCTGAACAAGCATGTGTATGGAAAAGTGTTTATTTCAATGGTTGTCTATTGAACTAACTTCATATTTGTGGCTCCAATAACCATGCCTTTAAGGGGGTGGTAACATGTTTCCTTGCTTACTTTGATTCATATGGGGAATCTCATACAGTTGACAGCCATTCCTTCTTGTGTTAATTTATTTTATCAAGGTTGATCCTAAGATGCCTTGGTCATCAAATGTCACATGAAATTGCAATAGCAACAATATATCTAGCATCTTGCAAGAAATGGAAATCAATCTTAGGTTACATCACCTTGATTAAATGATGCATGTAATTCCTTATCATTACCTTATGGTGTATGTAAAAGTTAGAAAAGAGCATACTATTGCTAATATCATACCTTGGAAACTATGAATGTTATGCTTGGGGTAATCAACTATCTAAAATGAAGCATCTTTACAATTTTCAGCCTTGCTGGTTAACAATATCTAGTGCATTAAGGTCTCTGAAAAATTGCTTGGTCATCAACAAGAAGCCATAATCTTATGACATATAGATTACAATTTGCGTATATTTATAATGAGTGTTGCTGATACAAATATTATGCATTTACAGTTCATCAGATTGATGAAACCTTAAGGGAAGATAGCTAGAATTAAAAGAGTCCAATGTAATCTTAATTGTGTCCTGCATTCCATCCCTTGCCTCGCCCATGATTGTCAAATAATACCTCCTATTGGAAGAGAGATACACCTGTTTCTTGTATTGGGGAAAAATGATACTTGTGAAATGACAATATTATCTATGGTAGATATTTTCCCCTAGGAGCTGGACTTTGGGTCTGAAAGGATTGGGTGACTTTGGGGAAAATCATAATTGTTGAGTTCATAAATAGAAGCAGTGAAAGTAATTGCCTTTTTGTACAGCTTAGCACCAATTCATCCATCATGAAAAGCTATAAGGTGCTTTTGTTCATTTAGCAAATTTCTATAGACTGACATCACCAGTGAATCCTTGTCCTGTCTTGAATGTAATGACCAGGCTGAAGGCTTCCCCTTCATAGACGTCAAGGATCCTAGGTTTGTTACCTCTGAAAAGCGCAGCTGTTTCTTCACAAATAATTGCACCAAACGAGGACTCTAGTCACCAAGTAGTGGTCCCTGAGTCCACGTAGGTGCGGAATCAAAGCATGATCATTGTTTGATATGGATTTAGGAATTGGAGAGACACTGGGTTGTGTCTAAGGAAAATTTGCAGACAGTGCCAGGCAGTAGGTTTTTACTTCTTCGCCATATGTTCTGTAACCAATATTTTATTCAATGTTAAATTTGACACTTTGCAATTAATTGCTGAAACCTCCGTCTTGTGGAACATGCCTTGCACATAGGTTCCTAAATGCATGTATACTGTTATGTATTCGTATGGCCCGGAATTAGGCACTGATTGCTTGAAACATGAAGAAGAATATACAGATTAGCTACATTCAAATAGCAAGTTATTGGATTTTCTTTCAGCATTGATCTATTTACGTCCCCAACCAATTCCTCGCAAAACGTCATTAGCCTCAGGGAAACCTTTTTAGGTCTAATGATTGGGTGAGATGCAGGCCGTTTAAGAGTCAAAACCTTATCAGCTGGTAACGTTAGGGGTAAGTGATTGCACTCAAAGATCCTTCAATCAACATTGATGCTTTGACAAGGTGAATGTGGATTCCCTTCTTTTACTGGAATTTCAAGACTGTCAATTATGTCCAACCCAAATGATTATGGCCCCATCACCACGAGTACGAGGCCCTTTGAATTCCTTGGACATATGATAAGCTAATTACTGCATTTAGAGTTCAAAGATCCCAGTTTACCTTACATTACAAGCAACCATCTACCTGACTAAAGATATCAAGATAAGAAGGTGCAAGATCGAATGCATGTTACTATAGAATCAATCCAGAATACACAAGTGAAGTGGTGTTTTAAATACAGCGATTGCTGTCTCAATCTTTATCGTACGCCTGCACTTCCAAGTTTGGACAAGGATCTAGTTTGTAAACTTGTTCAAAGGAAGATGATGAAATTTGTTAAATGCTCAAAGATTTTCAAAAAACAGAATTCAAAAGGTGACAATTCTATCTATATTAGTGTGAATTCTAATTTTGTTTGTATGTAAATTTCACTTTATACAGCTCACTTCCAATGAAAATATGCACACGTTCAAGGTGAACACTCTCCACACTTTCACTAGATTTATACTTAACCGGACTCAACTTACAATAGTGAACTTTCTTTGTTCATTTATTCGTTTCGATTCACGTTGAATTCCTACCTTGAAACGATAAGTACCCCACCAAAAATCTTGTTCCACCCTTCCTTTGATGCATCCTCCCCTATAACTGCTGTTAATTGATTTTGATAATTAGTATTGTCGAGTGCTGAATATAAGTCTCTCCTCCTGGGTCATGGTAAACAAGGCAGCCACGTTATCTTCTAATCTTTGGGACTGTGTGTGTTCCATAATCTCCCTTTCAAAATGACAATTTGTTTCAATATGCCAAGTATACTCTCTCTAACATTTGTTTTGATCGAAAATTGCTCCAGTATAATGCACATTAGCTTTACTGAAAGTTATTTATTGAGACAAAAGTTTATTCAATCAGAAACAGCTGATAAGTTAAAGCGTTGGTGTCTATTGTAATTTTCTTTCCCCCCCCCCCGGCGAGGTTGTTGCACGCACGATTAATATAGCAGATAAATTTAGCCCTTGCTTGTCATTTTTCTCTCGACAACAGCAAGAAATTCTGTACTAGTTAATCGAACTTGCTACTTGTGCTGACGTTAGGCATGAACTAGACACCTTTCTTTGCATTGACGAGATTTTAATATTACTATGACAGAGATCGCAATTGACGCAATAAAAAATGATGATGTCTTATTTGGTCGTGGACGATTCTGTTACAGGAATCCTGGTAATGTAAAGTTTCGAAGCATGATACGATCACACGTTGACAAGTATGCTCTCGATGCTACTCGATCGTACAAGAACAATATCGTGCAAATTATAATTAAGACAGCACAAGAAAAAGGAATTCGGTTCTTAGTTCGTTCCAAGCAGGATGGCAATTGGTATGAGGCTCAGCCTTATGTTGTTCAATTGAAAGTTAGTCATGCTCTCCGTGATGCTCGGAATTCTTTGGCTATATCGAAGAAAAACAAGAAGACTACCAGTAGTTCGTATGCAAAGCAATCTTTGAACCATAGCACCATGGAGGATACAATAGCAGACACTTCTAGACTTACTGATTCTCCGAAAATACCAACGGCAATTCAGGCACAAGCAAGCGAAATTAGAAATCACGAAATTAGTCCAATAATTGATACCCATATTCACAAGCACTTAGATAAAGTGAAGAGCTATGATGCTACACTAGAGTTAATCCAGCACAGTTCGGACTTTTGTCAATCTCGTATTCAGTAAGTCACAAACATTCGATTCTATTGACATGAAATATAGGAAACAATCCATGTCCAATGCAATAAAGTCCGAAAGTAAATATTTCTCAAACTGTAAACCCCTCTTTATCAGATTTAGTGATGGTTCGGCATTTGATGACTATTTCAAGCACAAAAGAGTTCACACTGATCATGACAAGATTAATATTACTGACTATAGGTGTTATCATCATCATTTTGCGTCTATTGGAATGATTCCAGCGACAAAAGCGACGATCCCTGGTTTTATCATGACTATGAAAACTCCTTTTGGAATCCAAATCTTCAATAACTCTACATCTATACTTCCGGACATCAACCATTCCTGTGAGTTTTGGAATTGTGAAGAACGAAAGGTAAAAGAAAATGATCACGCTAAGGCATTCAAAAAAATTTGGTGTAATGGACCATCGTAATTATGAAAAAAGAGCATTCAAGTATAGTTGGAGTTATCATTCAATGCCCTAATCCTCATAATGTATTTGTTAGCAATCACTTCGCCCCAGTATCAAATCTGAAGAAAGGCTTTATTCCTGTCATTTTCTTTATATCTTCGTCAGGCTTTCATTGTTGTCATTGCCTTCGATAGGCTTTCATAGTTATCATTGTCTTTACATCTTCGTTAGGTTTCCGTCGTTATCATTGTCATTATACCTTTGGAATGGAGATTATTATGCTCTCTAGATCCTAGATTTATTGACTATTTTTCATCTGTACGATTTGAGACAACATGTCTACCATTAAAATGCATCAGCGACTTAAGTTGTGTAAGAATAAATCAATAGGAGATCTTGGGTAGGAACTTATCAATATTTGTCTCTTCCTTACTGAAAGACGATTAATAAATGCAGAGTCCTGTTTGAAATTCATATCGAAAAGAATGAAATCTTTGTGCAACAGCTAGTGCTTGTAACTAAAGAAAATTTCAAAGCGTTAAAAATAAATTCAACTCGTGTCAAAAGACAATGTGGATATGGGATATGCCAACTTAGACGAATCTTCAATATCTTCTATCTTTGTAACTTTAGAGGAAACTATTGAACCTTTCCTATGTGGATGCATTATGCTTCATGTTTGATTCTATAAAATTATCATGAAAACGGGGGTAAGAACTTCTCATAGTATCAAATCCAAAAGGTTTGGTATTCACTATCAATTCAAATAGGATATGTAGATATTTATCAAATCCAAAGGCCTTGTTAGTTGATGCAATGCCTTATTGAAATCTTGGAGATGTTAAGGGCGCGGGCCCCTCTGTTTACTGTTGAAAACTCGGCCAATTTCCTCGCTGGTTTCATGCTTGCGATGCTTCGAATCTAGATTCTTTGCTTATTCATGAATGAATGCTGTCTTCCTGTAACGAAATGCACACGGTTCATATATATTGTAAAAAAGGCATGTAAACTTGAGAGACGGCACAAATCCAATTCACACAAGGGTTAACCATGATTTCGCAATCAAGAATGTAGATATCACATTTACTAATGATGAATCAACGCGATAAAAAAGGATAAGACAATCGTTAACAAAAGAGTTTAAAGGAGGCTTGACAGTTGGATTTGTTTCCTCAACAAAGGAGTGCGAAAGTGGAATACAAAGCAGGAAGAGAAATATCACTGGAGCAAGCTAAGATTGCTCTTTCTCTGTCAATGTAGTCAAAGAACTAGCAAAGACTGAAAAAGTTAAGAGAAGTAAGAAGTAAGGGATGAAGGAAATGATGGATAGAGGAGTATAGGATGTCATTGGTTTGAAGAAATTCACGACAGTAGAAGATGCATCAAGTGAAGAAGGCTAATGTTTCATAAAATTAAAATATTCAAAAGAAATTGAGAGTTTTGCACAACACTTGTTGGGTGCGGTTATCGTCAACTTCTAGGAGTTGATTGCAACAAGAATTTTGCTCCTTTTATCAACAATGTGAGTTTTATGCATTTATTGACTGCCAAGCGTGTGTGGAGTATGGATGCTACAATCATTGACATTGAAAGTACTTTTCTTCATGGCAAATTGGATGAAGAAATTTACGACAACGGTTTGGATACTGAACCTAACAACGGATTAGTTTACGTAAAGCAATCTATGGTCTTGTTCATAGCGCTAGAAAGTTTTACAAGAAGTCAATTGAATTTTTAAGTAAACTGATGTTCCCGGAAGTAAATTGGATCCTTGTCACCGGACAAAGTGGGACTCAAAAAGGATTTCATGTTGACAATTTTTCGGTCATCAATAGAGATGATAGCGAATTAAATTGATTGATGAATGAATAATGCATCAGGTTAAATTGAAAAATGAGAAAGAAAGTGTAAGTTTGGTGTTGTTGAGTCTGAGAAGAAATATATGATAGTCATGATTCAACCTTAATTGATTAATTCTTTGGTCCAATTACTTTACTACAAAATTAAAGGGAAACGCAATTTCCTGTCTCCGGGGACAACAAGATTCAAGCACAACATAAGAAGTAGATGCTCTTGACTTAGATTTTCATAGGGAAAATCGCTCTGGTGTTGGAATGTGATCACACGTTTTAAAATGTTGCTTCCTCAGTAATGTGGTGTCAAAATGTATGAACGTAAATGAGATACTCACGCTGAGATGATGTATGTAATTAAGTTTGTCAATGACATTTAGGCCTTTGGTTTGAAAATCGAGCCACAGATTATAGGTGAATTGAAAAATGGAACCCAAACGTTTCCTGTGACAGTGATTAGATAGGAAACCCAAAAATGAGGATTCCTTTAACTGCTTGACATCTTGATTTGTGAGCATTCCGGGCTCAATGAAGCAGCGCACTTGTAAGCACTCAAGCTGAGTATGTTTCTATGTCTGAAGCAGTTTAAGAGATGAAGTTTTGTCTTTCATTTGTTGAAAGACAATCATGTGGAGGTGATGTTCTGACCCATTGTTAAGACTAATAGTGTTGGTGCAATTTTCATATTCTTGAGAAAATTCACTCGTAGATGAACGTAGGATTCTGAAGGGAAAGAAGCAAGCAGGATGTGTTTGGGAACAATAACCTACCAAGATACTGAGAGAAAACCGCTTCAATAAATGCATCCTCCCAAGGGGTTAGGGGGCCCAACCATTTACTCAAACCTCATCCAAATGATTACATCTTGAAGGACCTTTATTTCTAACCAAACACCAAGCCAACAAAACATAACTCTTTCAGCCAAAACGCTCAGCCTAACACGGATGGAAAGGACTTTGATCAATCTTGAGGAAATAGATCTCTCATTAGAAAGCTTCATTTTCTGGAGAAGGCAACCAGAACAGATATTGCTTATGTCGTTTATCAGTGCTCCCGGTTCACAACTTTGCCTAAAGAATCCAATACTAATACTATCAGAAAGATTAGAAGATGCCTACTACCAGGACTTTGGGACCTACTTACTACCCATCTGAGCACTCATTCATTGTTGAACTGATGCTATTTTTGTTTGAAATCAGAAGAAATCTATTGCTAAAGAGGATGCCAACACTACAAGCTCAAGCCCAGGCCATTTGATCCTGTATGGATAATTCCCTTTACTCTGGGCTTCCAAACTTCAAACAGAGATTACTTTGAGCAATGACGCGGAGTATAAGTCATTACCAGCCACCTTACTTGAAGGAATCCTGATAACTTATTTTCTGCAAGTGGATCCATATAGCATTACTCCTCCAACCTAATATCACAAATCTTTTGAGTAGCTCCAAAGATGTGCCGAAGAACGAAGCATATGGATGATACGTATCCTCACGTTCTTGAATAAAATCACTTCCGACCACCAACTTGCTGATATATTTACATAGCGACAAGGGATTGTAGAAACATTCTGTTCGGTTTCCATGTACCACTATGACTAGCTGCTACGTTCATTTCGTCATCACCATACCACTTTTTTACTTTGAAGTGTGAGGCATCTATGCACATTTTTGTCACACCTTCATGTATAGCCTTCAGAAATTTAATAATCTGTACCGATTTCTTCTAGCACCTGCCACGTTTGTAAAGAAGCATCCCTTTCATTACAAGATATGAAAAATTGCACAATTTGTCACTCCTGTCAACTCTGTATGTATCGTATGGTTAAAGTCATTCCAACTTATAACTCTCCTAGTGTAGTAAATCCACTAGCATGCCTAAGTAATCATGTCACAAACCTCTTGTGGCCTCAATGTCTCCAATCCCATCTAAAGCGTACATTGCCTTTTGTTAATACAAAAACAGAGCATGCAGTTGCTTATCCATAGGGCTAGACTGTACATTATGCTTTTTACAATGAACAATTTTATTGCTATTTAAGGATTGCAGGGATTAATATTGAATCCAACTTTTTCAATGTCACTCAAGCAAAACTTTCCTATAGTGATTCATATTGTAGCATGCCATTCAGAGCTTTAAGCAAAGTAGCATAAAGCACTACCTACATATGTAGCAAAGGGCTCATATTATTGCATCTCTTTCTATGCTACATGTTACAGTAAGCGTGGTGAATTTTTGAATAAACTGATCACCTTACTTAATTTTTCTTTCACCCACTCCCGTTTTCACCAAGGACAAAGTCTTGGTGACTTTTAGATGATCCTTTTTCAATTGTACATCCTTCAGCAGCTTCGCTTAAGAATGACATTGTGATAAGGATGGTATTATTGGTGCTCTTGACACTCTGATCTCGTTACTGATCCTTCTGATTGTCAATTATTTCTATTTATCATTTTGCTGGTACTAAGCTTTTCACCTAAATCATCATGCGCTTTAATATCTGCGTGCTTGATTGGATTGTCATTTATGCTGTTATCAGGGATTTGTACTTCACCAAAAACCTTGTTGAACCCTTCCTTTGATGCATCCTCTCCTATAAATACTATTTATTTTATTGATTTTGATTATCAGTATCTTTGATTGCTGCCTTTAAACCTCTGCTCCTGAGGCATAATAAAAAAGACAAGGCAACCACATTATTTTCAAACCTTCGGGACTGAATTTGTGTTAAATCTTCTCCTATTCAAAATGACATTTCGATTCATTATTGCTACAGTACTCTCTCAAAGATTTGTTTTGGTCGAAAATTGCTCCAAAATAACTTCCATTAACTTTAATGGAATTTTTTTATTGAGCTTTCAGAAACATCTGATGAATTAAAGCTATATTCAAGTACTGCTTATTTGGATAAGGGTAGCGATAATTGGAAATAGCGGTTTACTTTTTCTCGTTTTTGGAGTAATCGCGAGGTTGTTGCACGATTAATATACTAGAGCGAAAAATATTTAGCAAGCTATTAATATTGCTTTGCTGTTCTATTCACTCTTCAACGCAAATCCGTGTATATATGAGTATGTCTTGTACTCGTTCATCAAGCATGCTACTTGTGCTGGTGTGAGGAATTAACTCGATATCACCAATGTTTAAGCAGATATTAA
>CAAAJI010000108.1:114122-124651 GCA_900642245.1 Fragilaria radians | reverse complement strand
GTTTGTGAGAGTTATTGGAATATGCATTGCATTTTCCCACTTTTTGAGTATCCATTTTATGCTTACAGTATGAAAGATATAAATTGGCAATTATGCAAGCTCTATTATTTTCAATCTGATTTGAAATTTTTTGTATGGAATAGGGGTAAAGATCCGGCAAGCTGCCGTAACAAAGTCGAAAAAAGCAGGAGATACAGATCTTCTCTTCAGCAGAAAAGGATGTATTTAACAAATAAGACCATTTAATTAAATGCAAGATTCACAAAGAATCATGTAGAAGCGTTGGCTATGCTTATTATTTTGTCATATCCTCTCTCGTTTTAGGTGTCTTATTCGGTTTGGGTAATAAGGCTACATCTACACAGTTATTATAATTTTTCTCTCCTATCACCTTCAATGACATACAACGGGCTGCGCTCTTGTAGAGCTACTACTATACACATATTCTAATCTTAGACAATTTATGCGACACCTTCTACATCTTTATATAGCTATCTCAATACAGGTTTTGCTTTCCCTTTTTCATCAAGGCAGCACATTTTTTCAGAATTTAGATAAGAATTAGATGAATTGAATCTTGACATCCGTATTGTGCATTATTGCGAAGGAAGTTGTTTGTGAGTAATAATGTTGTGTATTCACTTGTGTTAACGGAAGATATACGATTGCTAGAAACAATAATTTCTTCTCTCTTCTGGCACAGCTACTTTATAAAAAAAAGAAGCCATGGCACAATCCTGCCTTCTAAACTGGATGAATGTATTCAAGGTTTTATGTTGCGTATGGAACCACGATGCAGTATTCACGGTGCATGCTTTGATTTCTTTTGACTTTGACAAGACGCATTACCTTCTCGCTAGTTTTGTGTGTGCTTGTAGGGCCATTAAAGCCTTGTACTTGATACCATAATTCCTGTGGAATGATTCCAAGACATATCAACGACTAAAAAATTAAACTTTGGGACAACATTTGAAGGCATAAAAAGTACTTACGAGAATTTGTAAGGCACAGTATTTCTCCAGGTTGCTGCGTGATAATAATTTCCATGCTCCAAAGGACAACTTCTCCAACACCCAACGCAATTGACGGGGGTGACAGTCTTCCAATTAGACCATCCCGTCGACCCAATGATAGTGCTGCCTTGTATGACGGTGATGTTCGTAGGAATGCTGAGCGATTGTTGCTCTTAACGGAGCAAACAGCATCATTTCGAGGGAGAGAAGCACTTACTCGCACTCACGAGACAATGGAAGATATTGACCTTACACAATCCTCTCGAGCATCATCCATTCATGATGCAGAGGATCGAACTGACGAGGACATTGATTTAGAAAAATATCAGAAACCTAGACATCAAATCTCAGTCAAGGATGCCGAGACGTATGCTACCCAAATATTATTTGGAAGCAAACGAAACATGCGACCAGTAACTCGAAGAGATTTGTCACCCGAAACAGCAGAACAATCTCATGCATCATTCATCGAAGGAAATGGATTTCTCGCTGAACGTTCGATTGAACGACAAAATCTTGAAAAGCAAGGACGACGACGAATTATCCTTTTGGGTATAATAGCTCTCCTAATTGCCGTGATCGTGACAACAGTGGCGTTTACAACTCAAAGATCTCAAACTGAACAAGCAGAACCAACGCCCCTGACTCCTGAAGACCAATCGACGACTGCTCCTAACCCATCTCCCTCGACCGATAACAATCGAACTTTCGACTCGATTGCTACTTTTCTAGGCACCTTTACTTCCCTTGATGATCAAAATTTTCAAGATGCTACTAAGCCACAGTATCAAGCAATTAGTTGGATGGCAGAAGTTGATTCATTTGCTTATTCTATTCCAGAATCCTCAAAGGATGACGGATACTTTGATTTCATCCAGCGATATGCCTTGGCAGTCTTATTTTTTACTACGAATGGCAACCATTGGGATGATTCCTCGTATTTTCTTCAGTCGACTCACGCTTGTACATGGAATTACGAGATTCTGTTGACTAAAGATGAAATGATGAAAGTTGGTGTGACGTGCAACGGAAGGAAAGAAGTTACTGCGTTAATTATGCGTACGTAAGCATCGTCTTGATTTCCATGACATAATTATTGTGTTTGGAACTTACTTCATCTTTGCTTCATTATCCCAACAGCTAATAACAAGATGAATGGAGCGCTTCCTGAAGAGATGAAATTCCTCACAGCACTTCATTTGATAGACTTCAGCCATAACACCATTCAAGGTTCCATTCCATCACAATTTTCACAGCTAGGTCATTTGCAGTTTTTTGATTTGAGACATAACGAATTGACTGGATCTTTACCTGCTTGGATCGGATCTTCGTTTCAAAACTTGAGGGAACTCGGTCTATCCTTTAATCAAATGACAGGTACTCTGCCATCAAGCATGAGCCAAATGGAAAAGCTGAAAACTTTGGCCTTGGCACACAATGATTTCGAATCGTCCCTTGTACCCATCATGCATCTGCCGGAATTGGAATATCTGTATCTGGAAAACAACAGGTTCAAGGATACCGTTGATGACCAGTTTTTGATCGATTCCACAAGCCTTGTTCAGCTTGATTTATCATCCAATCTTTTGACAGGACAAGGCCTCCCGCATCACTTCTTTGCCTACCCTAACCTGAAGGTCTTGGATTTGAGTGATAACCAGATCAATGGTACAATCCAGGATGTGCATATCCGCAAACATCCCTTGGAGTTTTTGTCGTTGAGCAACAATTCCCTGGCGGGAACATTACCTACAACTATTGCATATTTGAGATCATTGCGTCATCTGGACTTGACAGGCAATCATCTGTCTGGAGACATTCCTTCTACATTGGGAAACATGCAGTCGTTAAATTATTTGTTCTTGAGTGAGAATGATTGGACACCAGGTCAGATTCCTATGTTTCTTTCAGAAATGAGTAATCTTCGAGAGTTGGGACTTCGTGCGACAAATCGGAGAGGCTCGCTTTCATCGCAGTGGTTCGAAAGGTTACAATTGTTGGATCTTTTTGACATTTCCGACAATAAGATGACTGGCAGCATTCCATCTCTTCTGCTTGCAAATTCTCACCTTCATTATGTATTGTTGAATCGCAATGAGTTTGATGGAGTGTTAACTACTGAGAATATTGGTTCCAATCTTCAATTATTGCTTCTTGATAAGAACAAAGTTACGGGCAACTTGACCGGACTGTGTACTGGGTCTAACATAACAATAGTTGCGGATTGTGTAGAAGATGAGATCGTTTGTGAGTGTTGTCATTGTTGTGCTGACTCTGATGCGATGTGCAACAATTATGTGTGGTACATGAACGAGGAATTCTCGTGGGAAAATAACTATAAACGTACGGGATATGAAATTTCTCCCGCTCTTTTGATGCCGAAAACGAAAGGGCGGCATTCGCAAGGCATTCAAGAAAATCACGTCTAAAATATTACCAAATTCAATATCCACTTGATCTGCATGAAAGATCTGTCTTAATATGCATATCATAATGTATACATTTACGGCTAGGAATTATCTTTGCCACAATCTCTTGCGAGAGTATTGCTTTATTTCCTTCTGTGTTTGTAAATACATTTAGAATCGTTCACTTTTTCAAAAATGGAAGCCTTCTCAGCTTCTTCCATTCCCAAAGTCTCTCTTAAAGACTAAGTTTATGTTCTTGTGAATTAAAATTTATTACATTCTGATAGTCAGTCGAATTAAACTGAAACAACAGTAGGAGAGGGTAAAGTTTGACGCGATACAGGAATCGACGTTTGTTAAATCCAAACTTCCTGAATGAACAATTGTTTATTTGCTTTAGGTTTCCACCCCTTGGCTTCAAGTCACCGAATTCCATGTCCTCCCTCTAGTGCATTTCCCGTAACAACAAGCTGATCATTTAACCATTGTTTTTTCACTTCCTTCACAAAGTTGTAAATTTACGGTTAGGAATTTTGTTTTGGGGCTTTGTGACACTTATAAACAAAGATTCGGATGCCTTCGTAAAAATTGCAGTCAAACTTAACTTTAGCGGAAGGCTCAGGTAATTGAGGTTAAGGGAGCGTTTTTGAAAGCTGATGGAGAGGAGATATTCCGTAAGCCTTTGAAGAGTTACGATATGGATGAAGTTTTGTTTTTGAAGAGGACAATTTAAGGTTAAAATCAAGCAGGCTTGGCTTTCTGGAGAGAATTATTGCAAGCATTTAAGAAGATGGGTTTTCAAAGGAGTCCTACCAATCCGTGTCTATATGTGAAGAATACTCTAAATGGCTTGGTAAATTGGATTTCTTAGGTGGACAACTGTTCATTAATAGGTCAGAAGGATGAAGTAAGTAAGAATCATGAAATGATGAACAATTGCTTCAAATGCAATAATATTGGCAAATTGGAGGAATGTGTTGGGTGTAAAGTTGAGAATCGGAAGGAAGATAATTGAATGTTGATTATGCAACCTGGTATGTTAAGAAGTCTTACTGACAAATTCAATGTTTTTGAAAATCCCAGAGTCATAGTTCCAACTTCTAGCAGCAATTCTTTAAGCCTAATAATGGACGGAGATGAGTTGAACAAAGTAGATCAAAAGGGCTATCGATCTGGCATTGGCAAGACGCTGTACTTGTCGCCCAGACAATTTAAATATTGCACAAGTGTTGTCACGTCATTTCATGAAAGCTAATCAAGCTCACTTGAAGGCTATGAATAAGGTAATGACATTTGTGTTAATACAAAGGATCATGGAATTAGTATAAACTCTACATGAGTTTGGAATGCAAGCTTAACCAGAGTTATACTTTTGAAGTTATGGGAGCATCAGACTCTGATTATGCAAAAGCATATTGCAACTCGCAAAATTTGTAAGTGGCTAGGATGTCTTCTTGAACGTTTCATTAATTTCTTCAAAGAGTTAAATGTAGGAGTGTGGTGCTCTTTCTGTTGCAGAAGGCGAATTGATGGCATTAACCATGAGATGATTCATGTTAAGCAATTAATGGAATCTGGATATTGGAATTTTTCAAGGAATGAATGCTCCAGAGGAGGATGTTAAGGTTAAGGATACATATGTCGGAGCATGATCAGCTCTTGAAAAGAATAATAAGAATGGAAAGGACATGTTTGAACGAAGCAAGTTTTAGACAAATTAAACTACTTTAGTTATCACAATTTGATCAACATCTCATTCTAAATAGTTTAACAGAGCTAAGGTAGAGCTGTCTCAACATGCGATACAGGAATCAAGGTTTGAGCTTGAGAATTCAATTCCAAACTTCCCGAATGGCCACAGCACTTCTCTCTACAGTACGTTTCTGGTAACAGCGTGCTGGCTGATAAAGCATTGTATTTTCACCGTGGTGGCAAAGAATTGGCTTGTAGTATGTTCATCAATGGATTTCCCGGCTACACTTGACGATGTGAATAGTGACAAAACCAGACGATTTGAATTTTGAAATGGCTATAAAATTATCTGCATTGTGAATTGTTTTGGCGCAAAACGTGTTGCAGCTCTGTTGTTATGATAACTACAATCTACAAAATCTCAAAATGATTTTCCTAATCAGAGGTTTTAACAAATTATTAGCTGGAAACTAATTTCCTTAATAAGTCTCTCCATTTGTAGACAGTAATTACTCTTCATTTCTCTGTCTACAATATTGTAATCTTTCCAATTGCAAAAGATACTGGCTGTTGATTTGCTGTCTAACTATACCCAATCTCTCATTTCTTGTGCCTGATAAAATTGCATATGAGTTCCTTGGTATATGATTTACCGAGCTTTGAGAAGTACTTTTTTCACCGCTTTGCTCTGTATTTATATGGGTTTATTGCTTTTGCATGCTGTTCTTCTTGATTGTGTTCATATACCATTCTTTTCTTAGCTTGCTTTTTTCATTACATTTTGGAGACTTGTTCTCTGTTTTTTTTCACAATCTTAGCACTTCGAATCCAAATTACTTCTTCTCTTGGGTGTGTTATCATTTTCCTTACTTTTTTTTCTTGAATTCTTCTTCCTAAATTGTCAAATTTATATCTATTCAACACACTCGAAGCATCGGCAATGGGTTTCGGATGTTTGTCTTACTTAAGGAACTGTTGTTGCTTCAGATTCTTTCGTGATGGCCCATATTTTGCTTTATCGCTATTCTTGAGGAAAGCGTAAGATAAAACTGTTCAAAAGCAATTTCTTGGTATTTAATGACTTCTTGTTGATCAGTTTTATCATATCCTTCCATTGATTCTAGAAATCTTGACACGATTACTGGTCCACCTATGTGAGATACTAAGTCTGTCTTAAATCTCCTAGTGTTATCTGGCAAAGTCTCCTGAACCCTCTGCCTCAAGTTTATCAACAAATTCCGCACATCAAGAATAATCAACATCTCAAATCTGTGTTCTTGAAAATTTAGAGGGTCTTTTGGATAACTTTTAATCAGATTCTCAAATCACTTCTAGATTCAATCTTTACTTGCATTTCCTCTAGCATCCATGACGCTCTCAGTATGATGTTTTCTGTTGAATCCAAATTGGTGTCATCTACCTTGTCCACCTCCTTCAACATGGAAACAGACGGAATGTGCTTTGGTGTGCAACGGGAAGATATACAAAAATATGTGAGGTAATTGGAAACGTCTCAATGAAATTCTTACTGTGACTGGAAATACGAGGGATGATTTGTTGTTCATAAATCTATTATTAAATTGGAAAATAACATTTGTTGAGATTATGTATCAATATTTATTGATAATCTGCATTACTCTCGATTTCCGTACCATCACAATAGCTGTTCAAGCTTTGCCTAATGAACAAGGATAGATTGTGATTTCACCTAGATAGGATACAAACCAATACAAAAGGTTAAATGATTCCGTTGTACAGAGATTTCAAAATTAAGACATGCTGATAGCGTTATTTATTGATGTGTTCTTCTACAAGGAGATAAGGTGCTTTAAAAGCTAAAACTAATTTTTTTTTTCCAACAGTGTGAACGCGATTACTGGTTTTCTGAAGTACCAAAAGTCTACAGAAACAGACGTAGAAAAAAAATTTCATCCATGAATCTGGTACATACCTATTGACCATTACTATGTCTAGAAAACTGACAAAATAGATAATCATCCCATCGTGAAAAGACGATGCTCGAAGGCAAAGTTCCTCCAACACCCAACGCAATTGATGGGGGTGATACTCTTCCGATTAGACCATCTCGTAGACCCAAGGATGGTGCTGCCTTTCTCGACGGTGATGTTCGTAGGAATGCTGAGCGATTGCTGCTCTCAACAGATCAAATTACATCATTTCGAGGAAAGAAACAAGGAGGACTTCCTTGGTCTAACCAGTCTATGGAAGATATTGATCTTGCACAATCCAATCTAGCATCATCCATTTATGATGCAGACGATCGAACTTTCGAGGACATTGATTTAGAACAACATCAAAAACGTAGAGTTCGAATCTCAGTTAAACATGCCGAGAATTATGCCAGCCAAATCCTATTTGGAAGCAAACGAAACCTGCGACTAGTATCTCGAAGAGATTTGTCACCCGAATCAGCAGAACAATCTCATGCAACATTCATGGGACAAAAAGGAGCTGTAGATGCAAGCTCAATTGAGAAACAGAATCTTAGACGACGACTAACTATTGTCGTTATAGGCGTAATAGCTCTCCTGGCTGCTTTGGTCGTGACAACAGTGGCGTTTACAGATAATCAAACATTACATAATCTGCTAAACTTCTTGACTCCGCAAGTCCAATCAATGGCTCCTCCTAACCCATCTCCCTCGGCCAATAACAATCGAACTTTCGATTCAATTGCTACCTTTCTACGCACCTTTACCCCCGTTGATGATCAAAATTTTCAAGATGCTACTAAGCCACAGTATCAAGCGATTAGTTGGATGGCAGATGTTGATGCATTTGCTTATTCTGTCCCAGAATCCTCAAAAGTTGACGCATACTTTGATTTCATCCAGCGATATGCCTTGGCAGTCTTATTCTATACTACGCATGGCGACCATTGGGATGATTCCTCGTATTTTCTTCAGCCGACTCATGCTTGTACATGGAATTACGAAATTCTGTTCACTAAAGATCAAACGATGAAAGTTGGTGTAACCTGCGACGGAACGAAAGAAGTTACAGCTTTAATTATGCGTACGTAAGCAACGTCTTGATTTCCATGGAATGACTACTGTGTTTGGAACTTACTTCATTTTTGCTTCATTATCCGAACAGCTAACAATAAGATGAAAGGAGCGCTTCCGGTAGAGATGAAGTTCCTCACAGCACTTCATTTAATTGACTTTAGACATAACACCATTCAAGGTTCCATTCCCTCACTATTTAAGGAGCTAACTCAGTTGCAGTTTTTCGACTTGAGAAATAATGAATTGACTGGTTCTATACCTGCGTGGATCGGTAACTCCTTTCAAAACTTGAAGGAACTCGGTCTATCCTTTAATCAAATGACAGGTACGCTGCCGTCAAGCATGAACCAGCTGGAAAAGCTTAAAACTTTGGCCTTGGCGCACAATGCTTTCGAAGCATCTCTTGCACCCATAAAAAATCTGTTCAAATTAGAGTATCTCTATTTGGAAAATAACAGGTTCAAAGATACCGTTGATGACCAGTTTTTGATCGATGCCACAAGCCTTGTTCAGCTAGATTTATCATCCAATCTTTTGACAGGACAAGGCCTTCCGCATCACTTCTTTGCCTACCCGAACCTGAAGGTCTTGGATTTGAGTGATAACCAGATCAATGGTACAATCCAGGATGTGCGCATTCGCAAACATCCTTTGGAGTTTTTGTCGTTGAGCAACAATTCACTGGCGGGAACATTACCGACAACTATTGCATACTTGAGATCATTGCGACATCTGGACTTGACGGGCAATAATCTATCTGGAGACATTCCTTCTACATTGGGAAACATGCAGTCGTTAAATCATTTGTTCTTGAGTGAGAATGATTGGACACCTGGTCCGATTCCTGAATTTCTTTCAGAAATGAGTAATCTTCGAGAGCTGGGACTTCGTGCGACGAATCGCACAGGTTCGCTTTCATCGCAGTGGTTCGAAAGGTCACAACAGTTGGAGTTATTTGACATTTCCGACAATAAGATGACTGGTAGCATTCCATCTCTTCTGCTTACAAATTCTCACCTTCATTATGTATTGTTGAATCGCAATGAGTTTGACGGCGAGCTATCCAACGAGGACATTAGTGCCAATCTTCAGTTATTGCTTCTTGATAAGAACAAAGTTACAGGTAATTTAACCGGACTGTGTACTGGGTCTAACGTATCCATAGCTGCTGATTGTGTTGAAGATGAGATCATTTGTGACTGTTGTCATTGTTGTGCCGACTCTGATGTGATGTGCAACAATTATGTTTGGTACATGAATGAGGAATTCTCGTGGGAAAGCAGCTATAAACGTACAGGATATGCCTTTTCTCCAGGTCTTTTGATGCCGAAGAAGAAAGGGCGGCATTCTCAAGGAATTCAAGTAAATCACATCTAATATATGACACTATTTGTTAACAAATCTACATCCATATGACCTTCCTTTTGAACGCGTAGACTTATCTCCATGACCAGCGTAAATAATAAAGTTATTGTTAGGAATTAGGAATTATCTTTTCAATAATCGGCGACAAAAATTCCGTTTTACATCATTACTTTTTTAGTCAATACATGTAGAATTATTCACGGCAGCCTTTTAAGTTCTCTCTCAAATTACGTTTTTTGTTTAAAATTGTGTTAGTCAGTCAAATTAAATTTTAACAAGATTATTAGAGAAAAGTTTATTCGATACAGGAATCGACGTTTGGTTTGTGAAGTAAAATCCAAACTTCTTGGCGCCAAGCCACCTAATAACATGTCCATCCTCTAGAACAATTCCCATAACAATTGCGTCAGAATTTTCTGGTTAACAATGAATCGGATGAAAATTCGTCATGTAAATGAGTCGTTTGGTAACGGACAACGATAAGTTTATAAGTAGATGATGAGGTATTAAGGATAGTTGTGGCGGATGTGCCAATGATGATAAAAATATGAATCAGGAGCCAAATGTGATAAAAATAAGATCCACTGAGGCCTGTCTGACCACAGCGATTCGTGATGCTGGACTAGTCTAATCTTAAATTAGAACTCAAAATTTGATATACAAATAACTAGTTTTATTTAAAAAAATCTCAACATACTTGAAAGTACGTTTTGTGAGACATTCCATCAGTTTGGGAAAAACAGTGAAAATTTTGGAAACGTCTACGTGGAACATACACCAAAACCATACTGGCAGATAATCGTGAATGAAAAGACCCTAATCAAATTCAGTCACTTCTTCAACGGAAGAATGAGATGGTTGAACAAACATGCAAATTGCTGTCTAAGCGGAGAGCCCTTGGAAAAATATTAAATGCATTAGATGTGATAATGAAACAGAAAACAAAGCGCTAGAAAATCGGATGCAAGGTACCAATTAGAAATTCGGGACTCAATTTGAATACACGAATATGCTCTAAGCTG
>CAAAJI010000108.1:93703-109084 GCA_900642245.1 Fragilaria radians | reverse complement strand
TACGTCAGAATATACGGGCTGAGGAACACCGCAAAGAAACCATTTAGCAGAACCTGCTATTTATTATTCAGTGCAGCAAATGTTCCATACGCCTTAAGGCAAGTAGTACTATGTAGGAAAGCATTTAAGACAGCCACACTACTCGATGGATTGGCTACAATTAAACTTGATGGCATCCACAAAACCAGATATGAACATTCGGGAGTTGAAGTTCCTAATTTTGTTAAGTATTTACATAAATGGGGATAAGCTGGGATAGTGAAAGTCCAAACTGCAACAAGTCCCAAGATTTATGATCGTGGGTAATTATGCATGTTTGCAGGGTATGCAAAAAATCATGCTGGAAACTCATTCCGCATGTAGAATCCATCATCAAAGTAGAGGTCATAAATTATGTTATGTAAAATGGCCGGAACAAATGTTCTTGAAAGTTCAGAAAACTGCAGAAATTTAAAGATTTTACCTTTAATGACTACACAGGAAAAATTAAAAATGACTGTGCAGGGAATGTCTAAAATTGCACCTTCAATGACCGCAGAGGAAGAGTTTTAAACAACCGAAAGCAGTGACAACAATGAAACCACCATTATTCAGCAAGAAAAGGTAAGTTCACAAGCAAGAGCTGAAAATATTGAAAGTGATGATGAGGAAGACAAAACTAGCTGGAAAGAAGTGATAGATAAGAAAACACCAAGGTATGGGAGGGAAATCAGGCAACCTTCAAGATTTTGAGTAAAAAATTCGATGCAGTGTCAACAATTAAAACCCATTTGTTAACAATTAGACAAAGAATTGTATATGCACATGCCAGAAGGGTTTCAAAAATATTATGGAGATAACATTGTTTTGAAATGAAAGCATTCAATCTATGGGCTAAACAAGCAGCAATTGCATTTTGGAAAGAACTATTAATGGCATCAAAGTTGATAAAATTTCAACGTAGCACAGTAGATCTACGCGAGGGATTTACTGATGAGAGGATCGCGTAGAAAATTTGACTGTGACCTGGGACACGAGGAATGACTTGTTGCACACATAAAAAATTATTCAAATAGGAAAGTATATATGTTGAGATCGCAAATATATATGTGATAACAGCTGTTGAAGTGTTGGCTACCTAGTGCAGAACAGACACGCTGCAAATAACCCTAAATGACGCTTCCTTGTACCGAGATTTAAGTATCACAACTTTGAGTCATTTGAGCTTAGTTACTAAATAAATTAACCTCTAACCCTAAACCTTCCTACTGTACATTCCCATGGGACAACTCCCCAATTCAAGTATGAATTACATGAACGCGATTAATAGACGTAAATTCTACTGAGAACCATACTTCAGGAATTTTTTCATTTTAT
This sequence comes from Fragilaria radians, assembly GCA_900642245.1. Lineage (NCBI taxonomy): Eukaryota > Bacillariophyta > Fragilariophyceae > Fragilariales > Fragilariaceae > Fragilaria > Fragilaria radians. The sequence continues at coordinate 107,728 of CAAAJI010000108.1, read as the reverse complement.
GTCCGACACAAATCAAAGATAAAGGAAGGGACGATGTTCCAAGGCAATGCTCCTCCATCATCCAACTCAAGTGATGGAGGTGATACCATTCCAACCAGACCATCCCGTCGAACCAAAGATATTGATGTCTATGGAAATGATTCGCGATTATTGAATCTAATTGAGCATGCTACATCATTTCGAAGCATGAAAGATATTAATTTTAAAGAAACCACTCTATCAGATACATCGACCGTTTCCGATGAAAAATATAGAGCTGACGTAGAAAATTATTTAAACAATCATCAAAATCAAAGGCCTCGAAGAAATTTCCTTCCCAATATAGGAGAGCGAATTGATTTATCGAACAGTAAACAAGACGAATTTCTAGATGAGTATACGATTGAACAAGCAAACCTTGAAACGCAACGACAACGACTCAAATTCCTAATAGGCATATTAGCTCTCCTGTTTGGTTTGGTTGTGACAGCAGTGACGTTTGTAGCTCACAACGCGCAAGAACCCAAGTCCTTGAATCCAGAGGATAAATCGACCACTACTTCTAACCCATCTCCCTCCGCTGACAACAATCGAACTTTCGATTCAATCGCTACCTTTCTGCGCAACTTAACTAACGTCGATGATCAAAACTTTCAAGATGCTACAAAGGCACAATATCAAGCGATTAGTTGGATGGCAGATGTTGATGCATTTGCATATTCCATTCCAGAATCCTCAAAGGTTGACGGATACTTTGATTTCATCCAGCGATATGCCTTGGCAGTCTTATTCTATACTACAAATGGCGACCAATGGAGTGATTCATCGTATTTTCTTCAGCCGACTCATGCTTGTGCATGGAATTATGAAATTCCGATGTATAACGACAAAGCGATGAAAATTGGTGTGACATGTAACGTCAGGAATGAAGTTACAGCTTTAATTATGCGTACGTAAGCGTCCCCCTTAATTTCCATAGAATGATTATTGCTTTTGGAACTCACCTGATCGTTTCTACATGATTCAAACAGCTAAGAATCAATTGAATGGAGTGCTTCCGCAAGAGATGAAATTCCTCACATCACTTCATCTAATAGACTTCAGCCATAACTCCATTCAAGGTTCCATTCCCTCACAGCTTACGAAGCTAAGCCATATGCAATTTTTTGATTTGAGAAATAACGAATTGACTGGATCTATACCCGCGTCAATCTGTACTTCCTTTCAGAACTTGAGGGAACTAGGTCTGTCCTTTAATCAAATGACAGGTACTCTGCCATCAAGCATGAGCCAGATGGAAAAGCTTAAAACATTGGCCTTGGAGCATAATAATTTCGAATCGTCACTTGCTCCCATCAGCTATCTACCTGAATTAGAGTATTTGTATCTAGAAAATAACAGATTCAAGGATACTGTTGATGACCAGTTTTTGATCGATTCCACAAGCCTTGTTCATCTTGATTTATCATCCAACCTTTTGACAGGTCAAGGCCTCCCGCATCACTTTTTTGCTTTCCCGAACCTGGAAGTCTTGGATTTGAGTGATAACCAAATCAAGGGTACAATCCATGATGTGCACATCCGCAAACATCCCTTGGAGTACTTATCGTTGAGCAACAATTCCCTGACCGGTACATTACCGACAACTATTGCATATTTGAGATCATTGCGTCATCTGGACTTGACAGACAATCATCTATCTGGAGACATTCCTACTACATTAGGAAAAATAAAGCCGTTAATTCATTTGTTCTTGAGTGAGAATGTTTGGACACCTGGTCCGATTCCTGAATTTCTTTCAGAAATGAGTAATCTCCGAGAGTTGGGACTTCGTGCGACGAATCGCATGGGCGCTCTTTCACCGCAATGGTTCGAAAGGCTACAGTTGTTGGAACATTTTGACATATCCAACAATAAGATGACTGGTAGTATTCCATCTCTTCTGCTTACAAATTCTCACCTTCATTTCGCATTGTTGAATCGCAATGAGTTTGACGGAGAGTTATCTACTGAGATCATTGGTTCCAATCTTCAGTTATTGCTTCTTGATAAGAACAGAGTAACGGGTAATTTGACCGGACTTTGTACCGGTTCCAATATTTCTATAGTTGCGGATTGTGTAGAAGATGAGATAGTTTGTAAGTGTTGTCATTGTTGTGCCGACTCTGATGTGATGTGCAACAATTATGTTTGGTACATGAATGAGGAATTCTCGTGGGAAAGCAAGTACACACGTACGGGATACGCCTTTTCACCAGGTCTTTTGATGCCGAAGACGAAAGGGCATCATTCTCAAGGTGTTCATGTAAATCACGTCTAATTTATGACACTACTTATTGCCAATATCCACTTGATCTGTTTGAAAGTTTAGTCTTTATATCCATGCTTATCATCACTAGTAACTTTATAGATTTTAATTATCTTTGCAAGAATCGGCGACGAGAAGATTTCTATGTGCCCTATCTTGTTTAGTTGATAAGGGTAGAAATGTTCGCCCTTTCGGGTATGAATCCCTTTCGGTTTCAATGTCAACGAATGTATTTACTTTCGATGTTTACTTGTGATAATCAACGTTGTAAATTTCAAACCACAGTTGAAGGTTTGAGGTTGTGAAGTCATTTCCAAACTTCCCAAATGGCCAAACCACTTTTCCCCTATGGTACGTTTCTCGTAACAACGTTCTGCTGGTTCCCTTTTTTGAGTGAAGGGAATTCCTCTCATTTTCTGTGTCCCTTGTTTCACTGTCATTGAATGCATTTAGTTTCAACATGTACTTGTGATAATCAATCATATAAATTTCAACTAGCAATTGAAGTGAGCACAGTTTGCCTCACGGCGCTATGGCTGAAGATTAAAAAATGTAGACTATTTTTCCTTCTAAGACAATTACTAAAGTTATTTGCGTTAAAACTGAGTCAAGCTCAGTGACTAAAAGGTAGAGAGGAAGATCTGAGTCAGATCTGTGAAGAATGAACTAAATACCTAAATGAGTTGTCCGTACGGTATGAACTTCTACCTTAGGACAGTCGCTTCCCTAATTGGAGTATGATGATGCGGGGTGAAGGCAACAAATATTGACTCCGTCACATATGGCAGTCAAACGACGGATCATAATGGTCCTTGCAATAACCCAGGATGATAACTGTGACTACTGAATTAGTTGCAGCAGAGGTTGATCAAGAACCAAGATTAGACTAGTCAAGCAAAACATGTGTCTCATAATTTCACCTTTTCCGTTAACTCAATGCTTCCATACTGTATAGTGAATTCACTAGCCATATAACTAATCTAGCATACTAAATTAATAAACATTATAATTAAAAATGTTACCTAAGTTTATTCCACAGAGGCTTTGAAGTCCCATTGGCAAGCTCTGATTCCACGTTATCCTGAGCCTGACACAGGTGAAACCCAAAGCTGAAATGGATAAATTAAAGCTTCATAGAAATCCTACAATGGCGTCATCAGCTACGTATGAAAAGTCCTACACGCCGCAGACTGGACATACTGTCAAAGGATGTTGTAAATTTAGGGTAATGCTTGACAAATATAGTTGACGCAAAGAAAATTAAATGAACAGTTTCCAGCCATTTCATATTTACTTTGTGGTAATCCCCTCAGTAATTGTGAAAATATCTTTCTGAAGTACCAGGAAAGCAAGTTTGGAACAAAGATTTGTCCGCTTTTCCGCTTAATTATTGCAGTTCAACGGCCTGCCCAGAGCAAAATAGACATGAAGACTGAGGTAGGTCACTACGTCAAGACAGCCTTGGAAACGGCTAAAATATTAGACCAAATATGCTTCCGTCATAGTACGCGACCGTTACGCTGTATAACAGATAAAGAAACAAATTCCTAGGAATAGAATTTCAGGAATTACTTTGTTCGTACGAAACACGTGTTAAAAAAATATAAAGTCGATCTAAATTGGTCGATTTCACTCAGATTTAGACAGAAAATGGGTCGCAGCAAGGGACTTTACCGCAGTTTCCTTGAAATTAAGAGAAGAGTTGAAAAACTCTAGTTTGGTAGCACTCAGGAAGCTTGAAAGAAGCTTCTAACAACGAATCTAAGAAAAGGATTTAAAATTCAAGAGATTGTAATTCTAATTCTTAACTACTGCTATAGAATTTTCATCTGAAAATTTCCATCTCACATGATGAAATTTTCCTCAAACGATCCCACATTTGATTGCTTCACCAATTTTTCTCTAATTGGAATCTCAGCAACCTGGATTTAGAGCCACTCAATTAAAACATTTATTTTTGTTTTCTTTTCATAATTTTTCTTGTAACATGCGATTCATCCTCTAAATCCCTCATTCCTTAAACTACCGAAATCTCAAATATAAAGACTTAAAAGTCAATAATTTGTTGTTTGGATTTCAATATATTCATAAAATGGATCAAACATAAAAGTTACCATTTTTATCACCCTTCCTTTGATCATTTTACATCACCAAGACCCTCGCATACCCTCAAATTAAGCCATTAAAAAGCTTTTGACAATGAAAATTAAACTTTTCACCACCGAGAATTTTCATAAAAATATCGGCCACATTGTCCTCAGAACGCACAAATTCGATCTCCACAAGACCATTTTCAACCTGTTCATGGATGAAATGGTACTGCATGTCAATGTGCTTAGTTCGTTCCCCGGATGTTTTATTTTTCGCCAAGAAAATACATCCGACATTATCCACAGGCACAATTGTTGGCTTCTTGATTGGGATTCCAATCAATTCAAGAAGCTGCACAATAAACTTCATTTCTCTCACAGTTTCGTTCAGGGCAACATACTCTGCCTCTGTGCTTGATAACGTCAGACAAGGCTGGGCCTTAGATTTCCAAGAAATGGGAAAACCACATAAAAATATAACAAAACCTGTTATACTTTTCCTTATCCCCTGCGAAATCCAAACCACTATAACCCTCAATCTTCCAGTCTTCAGATGAGTCTCAATTGATGTTTAATTGATTGGTTTTTGTTTGAAAAACATAAGTCAATAAACGTTTCAACTCTTTTTCATGCGCTGGAACTGCTCCATCCATCACTTTGGATAGCTCTCTAACTGCGTTTGCAATTTCGGGGCGGGAGAGTTTAACCAAATACAGAAGGGTCCCAATCATAAACCTGAACCACTTCTGCCTTCCCTCTCCAATCAACTTATCCTCCCCTTTTGGTCTTACCACAAAAACCCAGGTGCAGAAGGAGTATTCCAATCTCCTTTGGGCTCAACCTCACTTTCTAACTTTTTAATAATCCTGGTCTGTTTAATGTTTAAAAAATGACCATCAGAACCAATTTTGCATCCCAGAAAGTCTTGAATTGACCTTTCCACCTTAATGTTAAAGACTTGATTAAGTCCTTCAATGGCTTCAAACATCATTCTTTCACTTCCAGTGATTATGCCATCATCCACATACATGCAGAGGATACAAAATTTGGTCCCTTCCTGCTTGTGGAACACACAAGGCTCAACATTATTTTTTTGTTTCAATTCGCATTCGGGACACCTTCATTCAATCTCTTCAAGCAATTACTTGCCTTATGCCCATATATGCCACAATATGTGCATAGTCCTTTATAGACTTGAGCTTTGCCACCGTTTATCAAGGCCCCATCTTGTTTTTTTGGAGTGGAAGTGGACTTACCCTGCACATTTTTTGCTTTCTCACCAACTAAGAGAGCATTATCTGACATAGACTTGCCTCTCTGAAGTTGCTCAAACTTAGATCTAAGCTTCTCCTTCACGCCATTCAAGGTTGCTATATCATTCTCAAGATCATTCTCTAACAATTCAAGAGTTGTTTCATACTCTTTCGGTAAATTTTGAAGGATATTAATGATCAGGTCCATCTCGGACATTTGGTGACCCAAAATTTGAAGTCTTCTCTTCATGTTTTTCAAGCTCTGTATCCACAAATCTGGGTCATGAGAAGCGGATGGTAATACATTTTGGACAAATTCTTTCTTCATTTGTATGAAATTTGCCTTAGTCTTTGGCTCGAATTTAGACATTAAATTTGACCAGGCAAGCAATCAACAACTCTGCATAAGCAATTGATAAGGAAAGCATCAAAATCCTTTCCTCCTTTGGTGGGGACAATCTCAATACTCATCAACACATCTTTGTACCCTCTTAATCTTGATTTGGCGAGAAAGGTGATAGACCATCTCTCCCAATCCTTTTTCTGACCTGCAAACGGCGAAATCTTCACTTGGACGTCCATTCGATAGGATTAATGACTTTATTCTTTGCCTGTCCCTTTAAAACGTGTTAAAAATAAAAGTCAATAGACAGAAAATGGGTCGCAGCAAGGGACTTTACCGCAGTTTCCTTGAAATTAAGAGAAGAGTTGAAAAACTCTAGTTTGGTAGCACTCAGGAAGCTTGAAAGAAGCTTCTAACAACGAATCTAAGAAAAGGATTTAAAATTCAAGAGATTGTAATTCTAATTCTTAACTACTGCTATAGAATTTTCATCTGAAAATTTCCATCTCACATGATGAAATTTTCCTCAAACGATCCCACATTTGATTGCTTCACCAATTTTTCTCTAATTGGAATCTCAGCAACCTGGATTTAGAGCCACTCAATTAAAACATTTATTTTTGTTTTCTTTTCATAATTTTTCTTGTAACATGCGATTCATCCTCTAAATCCCTCATTCCTTAAACTACCGAAATCTCAAATATAAAGACTTAAAAGTCAATAATTTGTTGTTTGGATTTCAATATATTCATAAAATGGATCAAACATAAATGATACCTTTTAACCAACACATACCTACGACAATTAAAAATCCGCAAGCAAATATTGTGGAACGTCTTCATCAGAAATTAGGTAACATGATTCGTACCTATGCATTAGAAAAAGTAGAATTTGACTTCAAAGACCCTTGGTCACAAATATTTTCCAATTGCGCGTGGGCGATAAGATCCACATCTCACAGATGCGTACAAACGGTCAGTGTCAAGATTTAAATATAATTTGGAGTTGAGTTAATGATTTTTTCTACAAGAAGATTTTAGAGACCTGAAATTGTTGCATGAACATTTACCAATCTCTTCATTGGATTAGGTTATTGTCAATCCTGTAATCAAAGTGTAACTAGGAATTAAGGCACCTATATTGCTGATGAGATGCGTCGTTAATGAATCCCTAAGTTAATTAAAAGAGTATGAACTATTCGGCTGACTCTCGTTTTCTTTTCTTTTGGAAATGGTTGTAATTTTGTTGCGACGTTTGCTTTTCTCTAACCACATGGTCTGTGACTTGACGTTAAAGTTCCTTGTCCTCTGTCCAAAGCTCATCTTTCCATTAAATTCCATTTTCACTGAGCTTTTATTGTCATGATGTTAATGTACATACAAATCTCCTGGTATTGTTCCTCCATAAACAGCTTAACCCATAGGACCTTACTAATCCTGAAATGAATTCTGCTTCTGTGGAACTTCTAGAATTTACTTTTGTTTTGTGGAAACTGAGTTCAGAAATATTTTCCCAAGGGTCTTTACTGCTCCCGTATGGCTTTTCCTATCGGTATGTACAGCAAAAGCTGCATCAACATACCATTTAATGATATTTGAAGTGTCCATGCATAATGTAGTTGTATCATAAGTGTCATTTTCAGGAATGTCATGATCCTCACCAACTTTTCGAATCATTCTCGTCTGTTTTGTAACCATAGTTGCTGAAAAAGCAATTGCAGGTAAAATGTCTTGTCTGCCTTGCTTGCATAAGAAAATTCCTTCATTACAAAAGTATGAAAGCTAGCTGCTTGATGTTTACCCAACTTTTTGGAATTCATTTCTGTCTTGATAGGACCATCAGTTTGCAGTGCCTTTCAATTCCAATGGAAAGTCCTGAACTATTTTTGCAAAATGGTTCATCATTTTATCCTTAATTCTCCTTTTCTTAGGACTCTAATGTCATTCCAAGATAATTGTGCGTCAAGCCTTTAGAGGCGTTTATCTGACCAATTCTGTCTGAGGCGTACATTGCTTGTTCATCCACATGACTTGACTTTATATTTTCTATTTGCCAGGTTATGCTAAGCTGAGTACCATTTACCATTAGATTGGCCACGCAAGGGTTGCAATGATTTATTTTAAACCCAATGTTCCATTCTAATTTCTTATGAAACAAAAAGTGCAGATTGTAGCATTCCACATAGTGCCTTCTCTATCACCACAAAAGAACCTTATTGTTTCCTTCGTGACGTGCAAAAGGTTGGTTTTTCCTTCATCTAAATTTAGCAGCATGTCGACTAGTGTGCTCTAATTTTCATGATCACATGTTCACCTTTTTTGTTGTCCTCAATGCTTGTTTGAGCCCATGCATTTGGAACCTCTCTAACCATTGCATTGCTACCTTCTTTAGCTTCAATTACAGAGGTAAGAATAATGGATTCAGTGATGGCAGTGGGACTGGAAGCATCCTCTCTATTGACATATCTCCATGGTGCACTTCCGTTGGCACAGGCTCTGCCGTTTCCTTACCCATCCTTTTCTCAGTCAAAAATATCAAGCGTGTCAATTCATTAAAATCAATTGTCAACTTTGCGTTCATGGAGCTGTTGTATTTCTTTCATGGCTGCTTTCTCACCTTTGCGGTAAACTTACTTCTGGAGACTTCTTCATTGGACTCTTGACTTCTCTCTGCATTTTGATTTAATTGTGCATGGCGACTTCTTCAAAGTATTGTAACAGCCTTGGAAGCTCTATCATCTTCTTTTTGACATGTTACCGGGTAATCCTTTAATTATGTTGAGTTAACAGTTGTAACCCAATCTTTTAATTATGGATTAGGTTATTGTCAATTCTATAAGGATGTTAGTCAAAGTGTAACTAGGAATACAGGCACCTATTATTGCTGATGAGATGCGTCGTTAATGAATCCCTTAGATAATTCTAAGATTACAAACTTTTTGGCTTACTCTCGTCTTTTTTTCTTGCTTTACTGTATAGTAGACTAATCCCCAACAGAAATCTAAAGGTGCAATTGGGATATGTCGCGACTCCTGAAGACTTCAGAATCACAGTTGGAAATACTTTTCATGAATTTTATCCCTGCCTTACCAATACGAACACAAAACAGAGACTGACTAATTGGATAATCATCCTATATTGAAAGAACGATGCTCAAAGGCAATGTCACTCCAACGCCCAACGCAATTGATGGGGGTGATACTGTTGCGGTAATTTAGTTATTGTTAGTGATACTCGTCATACAAGTACGGAAGAAAGAAGAAAAGAGAAAATTAGAGGCTCTGCGAGTCGGACGAGGCGAAGAATCATATTTTAGTCTAGAATCTAAGACCTAGTAGCAATCAAGTGATTTGAAGAATTCTTTTTACTTTCGACAAAGTAATTTCAACATTCTAGACTAAAATATTATTGATTAACAATGAGTGGTCGTAATACACAAGGTCGTGGACGGGGATCGCGAGGAAGTTTATCAATAGGCAGAGGAAGAAGTGGACGACATGATTCCAATACTTCTCAATCAAAGGGAATTTAAAGAAGAATCTGCAAGACTATCAATACTACCTTGGATCTGATAAACAAGCTTCCGATTATGAAGCAACTACATCTTATTTGATCAATCAGATCAAGAAAACTTATGCGTATGGCAACGATATTGCGACAGCACTGGATCGACTCCATCACGTCGATTTATCTCCATTCAAGCCAACGTTACAATCAAGTCAGAGCAAGGAAGAAGATGTCAAAGCTTTAGAAAATGAACAATTTAGACTTGAGTTCAAAACTTTGTTTGATGCCTATGTTAAGAGAGAACAGACTTACCAGATAATCTGTCCAAGGCATATGCATTTTTGTGGGACCACTGCTCAAAAGCTATGCAACAGAAGATTTAGTCGCAACAGGATTATGAGAAGGACATTGTAAACAATCCAATTACTTGCTAGGTGCAATTAAAGAACATGCATTGAATTTTCAAGACAAAGAATATCTGATGGTTATCATCATGGATGCATTCAGAGTTTTCTCCTCCACGCAACAGAAGGAAGGAGAATCCCTTCAAGATTACACAAAGAGGTTTAAAGTGGCAAAGGATGTGATGGAATCACATCTAGGAGGTCTGGTTTTTTTGAAAAAAATTATAACTCAAATGAATGGATACATTTCTGAGAAAGAAGATAACTATTCTTATCTTGCAGAGATGGCATTTGAACAATATGCTGCCTATTTATATCTTGAACAGAGTGATTGAAAAAATATGGAAGTATTCTAAGTGGATTGAATACACAATACTCATTGGGTAATGATCAGTACCCGAAGTCAATGGCAGAAGCAATAAATGTTCTAAGCAAACATAAATTTGATCCTGGATACAATCAGAGCAACAACCAAAACAATCATAACAGGAATAATACTTCTGAAGGCCATGAACATTAACAGATACCCAGTCTGTCTTTTGCCCAGTTAGAAGGAAAGTGCTACTGTTGTGGCTCATCAGAGCACATGTCTCCTAATTGTCCTCACAAGAATCGACCCAAATCAAAATGGTATATGAAAACAGGAAAAGTTTTTGTGAATACATCACAACAAACTTCAGATAATGTCTCAGTGACAACAAATCAATCAAGTAGAACGGAAAATGTACCAGCTGAAACTCCAAGTGCGGCTACAATTCCAGAAAGTAATGGATGGCAGGGGTATCATGTTCAATTTGCAAATATCACTGAAATGCGAAATTTAATTTTATTGGACAATCAATCTACAGAACATGTCTTTTGTAACTCAAAGTTGGTTGCAAATATTCGAGAAGCAGATAAATCATTAATGCTTTCAACTAATGGAGGACCATTTAAGTGCAACATGATAGCAGATACAAACCATGTTGGAGAAGTATATTTTAATGAAAAAGGATTGGCAAATATCCTAAGCATGAGTCAAATGGAGAAGGTTTGCAAGATTACATATGATGATGAAAAGAAAGTGTTTTGGGCTCATGTTTCTCTGACAAAATCAATTCCTTTTTGCAAAACATCTTTTGGTTTATACGCTTATAATCCATTTGAAGAAAGCAACAATTATCAATTCATTACAACAATGGAGGAGAATAGAAAGTTCTACACTGAAAGGCAGTTTCAAAGGGCTAAGAAGGCAAGAGAGTTATATTATTCTCTTGGGACTCCATCATTGAAAGACTTTAAAACTATGGTCACCATGAATTTTATCAAAAACAATCCAATTTCATTGGAAGACATTAAGCTTGCAGAGAGTATTTTTGGCCTGGATATTGGGAGCCTTAAAGGGAAGACAACACGGAAGAAACCGGTACCAGTTGTATCAGATTACATTGAAGTACCCTGAGAGTTAATACAAGCTCAACAAGCCAGAACCTTCCAACTCCAAACTCTCACGCACATTGGACTATATCTATCTTAGATACATGAATAATAAACAAGGCGGACACAAATTACTGGAACTTAGAACAGGGTCAATTATTCACCGCAGAGTGGTCACTCAAGTTCCAATGGGAAGAGATGTGATTGACTTGGTGCATGCAATGGCTGATCGTGATAATATGCCTTCTGGATTAAAAATCACCACACAAAGTGGCATTATCCTACATGACAACACTTCCATTGCAGGAGTGAATGATGCAAATACAGATGCAGATGCAGTCGATGAGACCAATGATGATATGGAAATTGAAGCTGATGATGATAATGAGATTTATGATAATGATGAATTGGATCCAAATGAGATTGGTAATATTGTGCCAGAAATCAATCCATATAATAATAAACAACATGAGGAGAATCATGATGATGGGCAAGATGATGAAGAATACCCTACAAATGATATAGATGACGCATCCAATGAAAGTGTCTCAAGTCAAGATGATGAGGATAATGATCAAGCAAGACAGACTGGAAAAGTGTCAAAGCCACCAGTTAAGCTTTCTTTTTCACAATATAATATTCCAACACAGGGATATCAATATATTGAATACACATATAATTCAGCAAACGCATTTGCAGTCTCTTTGAATCACATGATGGATGATTCAAAGACGTGTTTTCAATTTGTAAAGATGCATAGCTTGAATAAAGGGATTCAACGTTTTGGTAAGAAAGGATGGGATGCTGCTTTTGGAGAGATGAAGCAATTGAATGACAGAGAAGTCTTTGAACCAATTGATGTGTCAAAGTTGAGCTCAAAAGAAAAGAGACAAGCATTGGAGAGTTTGATTTTCTTGGTTGAGAAGAAGGACAATAAATAAAGGGTAGAACTTGTGCTAATGGCAGTGTACAACGTAAATTTGTCAGTCTTGAAGATGCAACAAGCCCCACAGCAGCAACCGAATCAATATTTTTGACAGCAACCATCAAAGCTGAAGAAGGTAGAGATGTAATGACAGTTGACATCCCAAATGCATTTGTACAAACAGAGTTAGATTTGAAGAAAGACAAAGTTATAATGAAAATTCGAGGCATTTTAGTTGATATGTTGGTTGAAATCAATCCAGAGATTTACAAAGACTATGTTGTCTATGAAGGAGCGAATAAGGTTCTTTATGTAAGAATGCTGAAAGCATTATATGGGATGATACAATCCGCGTTATTATTCAATAAGAAGTTCCGGAAAGATTTGGAAGGAATTGGCTTTAAATTAATGATTATGTCCCGTGTGTGGCAAATCGGATTGTAGATGGAGAACAACAAACAATTACGTGGCATGTTGATGATGTTGAGTCAAGTCATAAAGACTCAAAAGTTAATGATAAGTTCTATGATTGGTTACAAAGTATGTATGGAGATGAAAAGATTGCATTGGTTAAAGCAAAAAGAGGAAAGATACATGATTATTTAGGGATGAAGCTTGATTACACAACACCAGGGGTAGTTAAGGTTGACATGAAAAGCAACATTGAAGGAATTATTGCTGAGTTTCCTGAAGAAGTACCTGAAAGTATAAGAAAATGCCCGTGGAATGATGATTTATTCAAAATAAATCCAAACAGTAAACCATTACAAAGTGAAAAAGCAAAACTATTTCATAGGTTTGTTGCTAAAATACTATTTCTGCGTAAGAGAACAAGATGTGATATACAACCAGCAGTTGCTTTCTTAACTACATGTGTGAAAAATCCATGCAAAGAGGACTGGACAAAGTTATTTAAAGTGATTCACTACCTTAAGTCAACAATAAACAATACATTGACACTAAAAGCAGATGATACCAGAATCATAAAATGGCATGTGGATGCATTGTTTGCTGTTCACAATGATTTCAAGAGTCACACGGGTGGAGTTATGTCATTGGGAGCAGGAGCAATTCAAACGGTTTCCACAAACAGAAAGTGAATACCAAGAGCCCTACCGAAGCAGAATTGGTATCACTGGATGATGTTATCTCAAAAGTGATGTGGAAAAAATTGTTTCTTGAAGCACAGGGATATGATATTAAGGAGAATGTTATCTATAGAGATAACCAAAGCTCAATGAAACTAGAGATAATGGAAAAATGAGTTCGAGCAAAAGGACAAGACATTTCAACATTAAATGCTTCTTTATTACTGACCTCATCGCAAGAGGCAAAGTTGCAATCGAATACTGTCCAACCGGTGCAATGATAGCTGATTTTATGACAAAACCATTAACAGGACAAAAGTTTAGAGATATGAGAAAAGCAATTATGAATGAGGAATGAAACTGCACCAGTTATCCAGCAGGAGTGTGTTGCGTTGTTAGTGATACTCGTCATACAAGTACGGAAGAAAGAAGAAAATTGAAAATTGAAAATTAGAGGGGGTAAGGCGAAGAATCATATTTTAGTCTAGAATCTAAGACCTAGTAGCAATCAAGTGATTTGAAGGATTCTTTTTACTTTCAACAAAGTAATTTCAACAGATACTCTTCCCATTAGACCGTCTCGTCGACCGAATGATCGTGCTCCTCTGTATGATGGTGATGTTCGTAGGAATGCTGAGCGATTGCTTCTCTCAATTGAGAAAATTGCATCATTTCGAGAAACCAAAAGCGGAGGAGGAATTCCTTGGTGAGGG
>CAAAJI010000108.1:60635-88153 GCA_900642245.1 Fragilaria radians | reverse complement strand
AGAGGAAGCGTGAGGGATTCTAGCTTGACCGTCGGTAGGATCAGTTGCTGAATCAATCTACAAAGCTTAGAGCTAAGCGGATAAAAGTTACTAATAAATAATTATAACTAAGTTGACTAAGAAACTAAGAGAAAGTAACAGAAGATTGTAGATATCGATCGAAAAATCGAGAAACGATCGAGTCAAATAGTGACGACGAATTTCGTAGAGAAATATGGAGTCTTGCATCGGAATCCTGTATTCTACGTAATGATACACGTAGCAGTGGTAATGTGATGTAGTGCGGTACTAGTTGACAGTATAGTGCGCACAAAATACTAGGATTTGCACACTTGGTCTAACCAGTCTATTGAAGATATTGATCTTACACAATCCTATCTTCCATCGTCCATTCACGATGTACAGGATCGAACTGACGAGGACAGTTACTTAGAAAAACATCAGAAGCGTAGACCTCACATCTCATTCAAGGACTCTGAGAAGTATGCTACCCAAATATTATTTGGAAGCAAACGAAACAACCGGCTAGTATCTCGAAGAGATTTATCACCCGAAACAGCAGAACAATCTCATAGATCATTCATTGAAAAAAAGGAGATGAAAGCTCTATTGAAAATCAGAATCGTAGACGGCGACTAACTATTATCCTATTTCCAATACTAGCTCTCCTGATTGCTTTGATTATGACAAAAGTGGTTTTGACACCGCACAAATCTCAAGCACTACAAGAAGAATCAAAGTCCCTGACTCCAGAAGATCTATTTTCGACTACCCCTAAACCATCTCCCTCGGCCGATAACAATCGAACTTTCGATTCGATTGCTACCTTTCTACGCAACTTTACTACCATTGATGATCAAAATTTTCAAGGTGCTACCAAACCACAGTATCAAGCAATTAGTTGGATGACAGATATTGATACATTTGCTTATTCTATTCCGGAATCATCAAAGGTTAACGAATGATTTGATTTCTTCCAGCGTTATGCCTTGGCAGTCTTATTCTATGCTACGAAGGATGACAACTGGGATGATTCCTCCTATTTTCTTCAATCGACTCATCCTTGTACATGGAATTACCAAACTCTGTTGACTAACGATGCAGTGATGAACGTTGGTGTGACATGCGACGAAAAAAAAGAAGTTACAGCGTTAATTATGCGTACGTAGCCATCGACTTAGTTTCTATTAAAAGATGTTTGTGTTCGGAACTATTCTGATCTTTTTGATTCATTATCCAAACAGCTAGCAACACGATGAATGGAGCGCTTCCTGCACAACTAAATATCTTAACAGCACTTCATCAAATAGACTTTAGCCATAACACCATTCAAGGTTCCATTCCCTCACAATTTACGAAGCTAAGCCATATGCAATTTTTTGATTTGAGAAATAATGAATGGACTGGATCTATACCCGCGTGGATTGGTACTTCGTTTCAAAATTTGAGAGAACTTGGTCTATCCTTTAAATCACATGATAGGTACTCTGCCATCAAGCATGAGCAAGTTGGAGTCGCTTAAAACGTTGGCCTTGGCACATAATGACTTTGAATCGACTCTTGCACCCGTCTTGTATCTACCGGAATTGGAATATCTATATTTGAAAGATAACAGATTCAAAGATACTGTTGATGACCAGTTTCTGATCGATTCCACAAGCCTCGTCCAGGTTGATTTATCATCCAACCTTTTGACAGGACAAGGCCTCCCGCATCACTACTTTGCCTACCCGAACCTGAAGGTCTTGGATTTGAGTGATAACCAGATCAAAGTTACAATCCAGGATGTGTATATCCGCAAACATCCCTTGGAATTTTTGTCATTGAGCAACAATTCCCTGACCGGTACATTACCGACAACTATTGCATATTTGAGATCATTGCAACATCTGGACTTGACAGGTAATAATTTATCTGGAGACTTCCCTACTACATTAGGAAAGATACAGTCGTTAAATTATTTGTTCTTGAGTGAGAATGATTGGAAACTGGGATCCCTTCCTGAATTTCTTTCAGAAATGAATAATCTCCGAGAGTTGGGACTTCGTGCGACGAATCGCATCGGCTCTCTTTCAACAGGCCCTCCGAATAAATAAGTCAAGGTAAGGAATAATTCTTATTCCTGCTCGGAATAATTTATTCCTCAATTCAAAAATTGAGGAATAATTCCTTTTGTTTGAGTAGATGGTGGAATAGTTATTCCATTTAAGTCAAGGAATAGTCAGTAAAACTGACCTACAGTAGAATACGTACAATACACTACATAGAATTCTGTGCATCAGCACCCACCAGTAACAAGTGCGAGTGACGGTGCTGAATCGACATGGTGTATGTATTGCCTATTAATTATTAATTTGAAAATGCAATTGTTTTTACACACCTATACGCACCTATGGGATGCTGAATTGCTCCATTCCACTGATCTCATTGAATAAACAATTAAAAAAAATATAGTTTTTGAGTCAGTAATCATGACTTATTCTTGAATTATTTATTCCTGTCAGTTTCTAGTTGGGAATAATTCCTTTTGAGTTTTGTCTCTACAGGAATAAGTTATTCTGTGTCATGAGACTTGGGGAACAAATAAGGAATTGTTATTCCGGAGGGCCTGTCTTTCAACACAGTGGTTCGAAAGGTTACAATTGTTGGAGTTATTTGACGTTTCCGACAATGAGATGACTGGTAGCATTCCATCTCGTCTGTTTGAAAATTCTCGCCTTCATTATGTCTTGTTGAATCGCAATGAGTTCGATGGAGAGTTACCCACCGAGAATTTTGGTTCCAATCTTCAATTCTTGCTTCTTGATAAGACAAAAGTTACTGGTAATTTGACCGGGCTTTGTACTGGTCCTAACATATCCATAGCGGCCGATTGTATAGTGGATGAGATCGTTTGTGACTGTTGTCTGATGAGATGTGCAACAACTATGTTTGGTACATGAACGAGGAATTCTCGTGGGAAAGCAAGTACACACGTACGGGATATACCTTTTCTCCCACTCTTTTGATGCCGAAAGCGAGTCTTTCGGGAAAAGAGTTGATACACGTACGTTTATAGTATTCAACTATTCTAGACATTGTTTAACAAAAACATTAAGTTTCATTTTCAAGCGTTACTCTTTCTAACGTTTCCGTACCTAGAAAGCCTACTTGGGGATATTGCTAAAATGCATCCAAAGCTATGCTTAAAGCTAAAGTTAGAAAGATCCTTCCCTTCAATAATATACAAAACAACTTGGTCTTATCAGGAGTATCAGGCTCTCTGTCTAAAAATTGGCATCAACAACTCCATCCATTTGTCAACCTTTGATGATAATGAAGTACAATAGGAAGTAACAAACCTCTTAGAAAATTTGACCAGAACTGGAAATGAAATGAACAATTATACAAATATACCATTTCAAATGGAAGCAAAGCATTTGCTGAGATCATATATCTGTATTCCTTTAATCTATGCATTACTCTCGATTTTCCTTGCCGTCATTAAAGCAGTACACAACAGATATCCTACAAACGAACCCTAAAGGTCAAATGTTTCCGTATTCAGCCTAAATTGCTTAACCCTAAACCTTGTTAAACCTGTATATTACCATGGACACCCCTCAAAGAGAAATCATGTATGAATTACATGAGCGCGATTAATGGAATAGAATACTTATACCGACACAAATCAAAGACAACTTATTAAAGGACGATGCTCCAAGGTAATGCGTCTCCAACATCCAACGCAATTGATGGAGGTGATACCATTCCAACCAGACCATCTAGCCGAACAAAGGATAATAATGTCCGTGAATATGATTCGCGACAATCGTTTTTAATTGAGCATGCTAAATCACTTCGAAGCATGCAAGATTTTAAAGAAGTCACTCTATCAGATACACCATTCGATACCGATGCAAAATATAGAGCTGACGAAGAACCTTATTTAAACAAACATCAAAATCAAAGGCCTCGAAGAAATTTGCTTCCCAATTTAGGAGAACGAATTGATTTAGCATATGGTAAACAAGACGAATTTCTAGATGAATACACGAATGAAAAAGAAAAGCTTGAAAAACAACGAAAACGACTAAAACTCCTATTATGCGGAATAGCTCTCCTGATTGCTTTGATCGTGATAGCTGTGACGTCTGTGGCTCACAACACGCAAGAATCCAAGTCCTTGACTCCAGAGGATAAAGCGACCACTACTCCTAACCCATCTCCCTCCGCTGCCAACAATCGAACTTTTGATTCAATTGCTACATTTCTACGCAACTTTACTTCCGTTGATGACCAAAATTTTCTAGATGCCACCAAGCCACAGAATCAAGCAATTAGTTGGATGGCAGATCTTGATACATTTGCATATTCTATTCCAGAATCCTCAGAAGTTGACGGATACTTTGATTTCATCCAGCGATATGCCTTGGCAGTCTTGTACTATGCTACGAATGGCGACCATTGGGATGATTCCTCATATTTTCTCCAGTCGACTCATGCTTGTACATGGAATTACGAGATTCTGTTGACTAAAAGTCAAGAGATGAAAGTTGGTGTGACATGCAACGGAAGGAAAGAAGTTACTGCATTAATTATGCGTACGTAAGCATCGTCTTGATTTCCATGGAATGATTACTGTGTTTGGAGCTCACTAGATCTTTGCTTCATTATCCAAACAGCCAAGAATAAGATGAATGGAGCGCTTCCGGAAGAGATGAAATTCCTCACAGCACTTCATCTAATTGACTTTAGCCATAACACTATTCAAGGTTCCATTCCATCACAATTTTCACAGCTAGGCCATATGCAATTTTTTGATTTAAGAAATAACGAATTGACTGGATCTATACCTGCTTGGATCGGTAACTCCTTTCAGAATTTGAGGGAACTTGGTCTATCCTTTAATCACATGACAGGTACTCTGCCGTCAAGCATGAACCAGTTAGAAAAGCTTAAAACTTTGGCCTTGGCGCACAATGCTTTCGAAGCGTCCCTTGCACCCATCATGCATCTGCCGGAATTGGAGTATCTTTATTTGGAAAATAACAGATTCAAAGATACCTTAAATGACCAATTTTTGATCGATTCCGCAAGCCTTGTTCAGCTGGATTTATCATCCAACCTTTTGACAGGACAAGGCCTCCCGCATCACTTCTTTGCTTATCCGAACCTTAAGGTCTTGGATTTGAGTGATAACCAGATCAATGGTACAATCCAGGATGTGCATATCCGCAAACATCCCTTGGAGTTTTTGTCGTTGAGCAACAATTCCTTGACAGGTGCATTACCGACAACTATTACATATTTGAGGTCATTGCGTCATCTGGACTTGACCGGCAATCATCTATCTGGAGACATTCCTTTTACGTTAGGAAAGATACCGTCGTTAAATTATTTGTTCTTGAGTGAGAATGATTGGACACCTGGTCCGATTCCTGAATTTCTTTCAGAAATGAGTAATCTCCGAGAGTTGGGACTTCGTGCGACGAATCGCATGGGCGCTCTTTCATCGCAGTGGTTCGAAAGGTTACAACTGCTGGAGTTATTTGACGTTTCCGACAATAAGATGACTGGCAGCATTCCATTTCGTTTGTTTGAGAATTCTCACCTTCATTTCGCATTGTTGAATCGCAATGAGTTTGTTGGAGAGTTACCTATTGAGGACATTAGTTCCAATCTTCAATTATTGCTTCTTGATAAGAACAAAGTTACGGGTAATTTGACCGGACTGTGTAGTGGGTCTAACATAACAATAGTTGCGGATTGTGTGGAAGATGAGATTGTTTGTGACTGTTGTCATTGTTGTTCCGACTCTGATGTGATTTGTAACAACTATGTTTGGTACATGAACGAGGAATTCTCGTGGGAAAAGAACTATACACGTACGGGATATGCTTTTTCTCCCGCGCTTTTGATGCCGAAGAAGAAAGGGCGGCATTCTCAAGGAATTCAAGTCAATCACGTCTAATCACTGACACCATACATTACCAAATTCAATATTCCTTTGACCTCGTCAAAGCTTTGTGTACATCTCCATGACTAAGAAAAGTAGTATATTTATGTTTAGGTCTCTTCAAGAACTGATGACAAGAATGTTTATGTCAAAATGCAGGAAGATACATTAACACCGTTGAGTATGAAATGCCTCTAAGGTCTCTCACTCCCTAAGCCATGTTAATGAGTACATTCAGATTGACATTAAGGTTGTTCTTGGCTATGAGAATAGTTTAAAAAAATAGCTTTTTGGAATTTGGTAGTGGCTTAACAATTATCTGCATTTAGTAAATTGTTTTGTTACATTGGGGTGACCATCAGCTGGCAATTGGTTCAGCCCCACCTACATTACTGATGATGATTATTTGAATTAATATTCTTGTAGAGTAGCTATGCAATTGGTGCACCATCTCTTCTCCACATGATCCATGTGCTTGATATGAGAATTGCCTCAATTTTAAGATATTTCCTAAAGTAAACTGTTCTTACCGATTTAGCGTCAAGTTATTCTAGCGGACAAAAATGATCCGCGAAGATAGTATATAATTGAAAAGGACTTATTTTGCTTTTGGACGAAATCTAATCACTATATAGACTATGAGATGTACTTGTGTTCATGTTTTTAGACCTCACTTAGTGTTAGGATAGCAATGAATAAGAAAATGGATACCTTGGTGTTAATGGCCATTTGGAAATAGGAATCGCAAGTGTGCGGCAAAGTTGGAAACGTTAACGGTATTGTTGTTGGTAACATAGGAAAGCATCAAGGAAGAATCATGCTTTTGGAAATTTTGTACCTTTAAAACCTGCTTATTATGATGAAATTAATGAAATCAAGCTGGGTGTTGAGAGGAAATTATACTACAAATTGGAATCTGTATGCCATTTGAGATTAAATCCAAAGAATACGTGTAAAGCGGACTCCCTATGCAGTAAAGATTGATTCCAAAATTTATCAGGCGCAATAAGCTCAGATCAACATCAACAATCATCAAAGGTGACAAAAATGGCCGTTTCAGAAGCCCACAGCCGTTTGGGTCATTCAGAAAACCATTGTAACCGCAAAACATAGGATGGGAGTTACAAGGTAAACTTAAAAGGTGCAAAGGCTGCTCAATAAGAAAAGGAGGACAGAAGGGTTTCATTGCAGTGAATCTGTTCTTTAATAGGCTACACTTCAACAGCTATTTGGATGGCAAGGTAATCAATAATGACTCATACATGCTCTATTTCAGACTATTTGGACTATAGTGTCTTTGAACGTGATACAAAGACGTTGAATAGCATTTAGCTTGCAAATTTGCTGTATTGATCCTGAAAAATGTACACGTGCTTTCCGATTATGAGCATCTATTTGCCATACATTAAGATGAAATACAATTTTGTATCGTCCACATGCATGCAGCAGTGATGTGGTCAGTTACACCTATTTTGCTCTTGAATCAATGTATAATCTTATGAAATACTTTGTTGTTTATTGTACTATCAGTTGGAGATCTCCCATACCTGTGCAAAAATGCTTCTTGAGAGAGACTTGGGAAAGGAGAGAAACAAGAAACTAGTCCAAAAATGAAGCTATCACAAAACATAGTTCTTAACCTTAACGTCACTTCTTGTATTTCAATGTGTCATTTAGAGGTGATTTTTATAAATACTATGAGAATGCCGACCTTTCGCCGTCGGCATCAAAAGACCTGGAGAAAAGGCGTATCCCGTACGTTTATAGCTGCTTTCCCATGAGAACTCCTCGTTCATGTACCACACATAGTTGTTGCAAATCACATCAGAGTCAGCACAACAATGACAACACTCACATACGATCGCATCTTCTACACAATCCGCAACTATTGTTATGTTAGAATCAATACACAATCCGGTCAAATTACCCGTAATCTTGTTCTTATCAAGAAGCAATAACTGAAGATTGGAACCAATGTCCTCAGTAGGTAACTCTCCATCAAACTCATTGCGATTCAACAATACATAGTGAAGGTGATAATTTGTAAGCAGAAGAGATGGAATGCTACCAGTCATCTTATTGTCGGAAATGTCGAATAACTTCAATAGATGTAACCTTTCGAACCACTGCGAAGAAAGCGAGCCTGTCCGATTAGTCGCACGAAGTCCCAGCTCTCGGAGATTACTCATTTTCGACAGAAATTCAGGAATCGGACCAGGTGTCCAATCATTCTCACTCAAGAACAAATAATGTAAGCGTTGAATGCTTCCTAATGTAGAAGGAATGTCTCCAGACAGATTATTGCCCGTCAAGTCCAGATGACGCAATGATCTCAAATATGCAATAGTTGTCGGTAATGTTCCCGTCAGGGAATTGTTGCTCAACGACAAAAACTCCAAGGGATGTTTGCGGATATGCACATCCTGGATTGTACCATTGATCTGGTTATCACTCAAGTCCAAGACTGTAAGGTTGGGGTAGGCAAAGAAGTGATGCGGAAGGCCTTGTCCTGTAAAAAGGTTGGATGATAAATCCAGCTGAACAAGGCTTGTGGAATCGACCAAAAATTCGTCATCAACGGTATCGTCGAATCTATTGTTTTCCAGATACAGATACTCCAATGCCGGCAGATGCAAGATGGGTGCCAGGGACGATTCGAAATCATTGTGCGCCAAGGCCAAAGTTTTAAGCTTTTCTAACTGGTTCATGCTTGACGGCAGAGTACCTGTCATGTGATTAAAGGAGAGACCAAGTTCCCTCAGATTCTGAAAGGAAGATCCGATCCAAGAAGGTATAGATCCAGTCAATTGATTATTTCTTAAATCAAAAAATTGCATATGGCCTAGCTGTGAAAATTGTGATGGAATGGAACCTTGAATGTTGTTATGGCTGAAGTCTATTAGATGAAGTGCTGTGAGGAATTGTATCTCTTCCGGAAGAGCTCCATTCAATTTATTGTTAGCTGTTCGGATAATGAAGCAAAAATGAAGTGAGTTCCAAACACAGTAATCATCTCATGAAAATCAAGACGATGCTTACGTACGCATAATTAACGCTGTAACTTCTTTCCTTCCGTTGCATGTCACACCAACTTTCATCTCTTGACTTTTAGTCAACAGAATTTCGTAATTCCATGTACAAGCATGAGTCGACTTAAGAAAATACGAGGAATCATCCCAATGGTTGCCATTCGTAGTAAAAAATAAGACTGCCAAGGCATATCGCTGGATGAAATCAAAGTATCCGTCAACTTCTGAAGATTCTGGAATAGAATAAGCAAATGTATCAATATCTGCCATCCAGCTAATCGCTTGATACTGTGGTTTGGTAGCATCTTGAAAGTTTTGATCATCAACGGTAGTAAAGGTGCGTAGAGAGGTAGCAATTGAATCGAAAGTTCGATTGTTATCGGCCGAGGGAGATGGGTTAGGAGGAGCCATTGATTGGACTTGCGGAGTCAAGAAGTTTAGCAGCTTATGTAATGTTTGATTATCTGTAAACGCCACTGTTGTCACGACCAAAGCAGCCAGGAGTGCTATTACGCATATAACGACAATAGTTAGTCTTCGTTTACGATTTTGTTGTTCAACTGATTTTGCATCCACAGCCCCTTTTTGTCCCATGACATGAGCTTGTTCTGCTGTTTCGGGTGACAAATCTCTTCGAGACACTAGTTTCATAATTCGTTCGCTTCCAAATATGATTTGGGTATACATATCTGAGTCTTTCAATGAGATTCTAGGTCTACTTCTCTGGTGTTTTCCTAAATCATTATCTTCTTCCGTTCGATCCTCTGCATTGTTCATGGATTCTGCAATATCTATAATTTCCATAGACTGGTTAGACCAAGAAATTCCTCCTCCTCGTTTCTTTGCTCGAAAGGATGGAATTTCATCTTCCGAGAGCAACAATCGCTCAGCATTCCTACGAAGATTAGCGTCGTAAGAGGCGGCACCATCATTGGGTCGACGAGATGGTCTAATGGGAAGCGTATCTCCGCCGTCAATTGCGTTGGGTGTTGGAGTGACATTGCCTTGGAACATTTTCCTTTTCCTTTCACTATACAGGATGATTATCTAGTTTGCCAATTACCTTTGCTTGGATGAGAACGAAACGTTTTCCACTTGTGTTTTTGGTGCTGCACTTTAACATTAATCGCTCTTGTGTAGAATGATGTGTGATTTGTTCATACTCTGTGGTAATTGGTAATTCATCAGGAACAAGGTTGTCTTAGCAAATTCTACGTCATTAAAGCACTAGATCAGGATTATGGATTTTTTTATCCAAATATTTACCCTATGGTTGCGGGATAACTGTTCGGTCAAAACGTTCAAAACTAGAAATCTACTGATATGAAGCCTTCATCTGAACCAAAATCAATCTTTGAATTACTTCTTTAACATCAAATGCAAAAAGCGGTGTAGGCGGCATTTAAAATAGAAAAGGAGCGGTTCAATAAATCTTGGGATACGGGAGGACGTTTGCAAAATCATAAAGAACTTAAGGCCCAGGATATAAATTTATTAGGGTTTTTTCTTCCTCCTTTTCTATCCATCTGCAGCTCTAAACTTTCTGCCGGGATTCTTCTGCTATGCTTTGTTGTCATCATTGCCCCAATCTAATTGTGAAGTAAGGCTTCAATCAAGATTATCATTTACCACCTTTACTCCAGTTAAGTTGTGACCTGCAAAAGTAGTACCAGGAATGGTACCTGGTAGTTGCGTAGCTCACCTGGTAATTGGTAACTGGTATCTACTTTTGCAGGTCACAAGTTAACTGATAACGGGTACCTCCCACCTTTTTTTAGGTGACCTATTTCAGCACAGCTCTAGTTGAAACCAGGATATAGCCGTGTTATAATGCATAACGTCAACGGCTATCAGTATGTCAAATCGCAAGTAACCCATAGATTGAATAAATATAGATGCATGATATCAAAAAATTGTTTCTTCCAATTTTGCATAAGATTTTGACAAATATTTTCTTCCTTTTTGAATGCTAGATTCGTATGCTGCAAATTATTCCTCGTGTTTCCTGTCACAGTCAGATTTTCCACGAGTTCCTCCTGTAACTAGGAATCTGTTTACCTCACATCTTTTGTTTTAATCTCTATGAGGTACCAGAAACATTCCATCTATTTCAAATTTGTAGGAGCACACCATTTTGGACTTCTTCATGGATGCAAGCAACCTGTTTCCAAGTATTCGTAGCGCTTCAGTAACATCATAGGATGACTTTGTTGATTCTATTTTCTGAAATACCGAGCCTAATTATATTGCAGAAAACTGCTGATGATACTACGATGTATAGAGATTTTTTGTTTTTGCCTGTAGAACGCTATAGGATGCCCCTCTGAACTAATCACTGATCCTAGTTGATAATCTGAGGCATACGCATATCGTATACTCTGTTTAAGCCAATGAATTTAAGGCTGGTAGTTTGCATAATGACCTTTTAACTTTGTGGAAGGAATTGTTTTGGTCCGCTGTCCGATTGAACGTCTTATTACCACGAGATACTTTTGTGACCTCTATTAATGGTGTGAGTAGGTGCAGTATTTGCTTCACATATCACGGTAGAAGTTCATAAGGCCCAAGAACGCAAGTGCTTTGAGATCTTAGGCTCTTCTTTGGGATGATAAAAAATGGAGACTGATACTCTGATGTTACTTGAGGTTTTAAAGCTCCTAACTCACGCAGGTGCTGTATTTCCATTTTTAGTGCGTACGCATGTATTTTTAGACCTGAATATGGCAGTAGTTGAAAGGGTTAACACCTTCTTTTAACTGAAATTGTAATGGATCTGTATTTCATTTACGAAGAGTTCCAGCAAACAAAGGTTCAAATTTGTAAATTAATGCTTTCACTCAATTGTTGAAGTGAATTGATGTTGGCATCTTTGTTTGCCCTTTTGTGCCTAAAGAATAGGCACATGGTCCGTTGCGGTTGCATAGGCATCCTGAGAATTACCAATAGTTTGAATTCCTGTGTCAAAACAAGAAATATTTGTGTTAAATTGGAATAGCAATTCCATCCCACATTAAGTGTCTTCATTTGAGAATCTGATATCCATGCCAAACGTTGATTGTGAATCATGCCTAATTATAATATCATATTTCGATTGTTTTGCTGTGTGGTCAACAGCTACATCCCAGTTAGTTTTGTGGCGTGGAGCGAAATCTGGTATCAAAAATGCCAAACGAATATTATATTTAGTGACAAATTTTCCTGCATTTGTAGTGCAAGGGACTTCAATGAGCTGATTCCGGCTTTCAAAAATTCGATCCAGGCAGTTTTGAAAATTAAGTTTCGGGCACGTAAGGTCGTCTTCGGTAAATGATGTTGGGAATTTTGTTAATTGGAAAGTGGAGTTCCACTTGTTTGTTGTTTTGCTCGTTTCTAGGGAGCTGCTTTCATATCTGATTCATTTTTTTCGGTCATTTTTGTTGTAAATTTGGGCATTCATGATCTGCAATTATTCCTCCTAAACATAACTTCATACAGTCATGTATGCTTCTGGATTTATCACTCAAAATTAGCCTTTTTTAATGTGTCTTCAATGATTTCGATTTCTTTTCCCATGCAAACGCAGGTGGAAGTGCATATGTAATAGTGGGAAGAGTATGTGTTTATTTTACGAAATGTTGGACTTTCGACACAAAATAATGTAACGTTCCTTAACGTAAAAAAATATTTTATTCATCACAAAGTTATTAGCTTGAGAGCATCAATTGCTCCTAAAATACTTTAACTAGCTATGGATATGAGATGCATTTGCATAACATGACTTAATCTACTTTTTACAAGAGAAAATAGAAAATAGAGATATTCTATATACTTACAAATTCTAGGTATTCAATTGATTTAGGTAAGGTCCCATCAACCAAATTTAGGGATGATTAAATACTGCTCAGCCTGCGGTAGCCTCTTCTCTAGGATAAACGACAAAAGATTAAGACAAAGCGTCTTGAGGATCCAGATTCTTGGATAATAACCCTCCAAGATCTCAACATGAAGTTAGAAGATGTGGGATCGAGATATGAGTATATAAAGATCCATATTTTAACTATATAAGAAGTGATTCTGACTTGATAAAAACTTGTAGCAGAAAAAATTGAGCTCTATCACGATTCTCTTGAATTGATTAGCCATGTGATGATTTGGACTTAATTTTTGCGAAGTTTAACTTTCGCAACGACTTGGTCAAAGAAAATGAAGATCACGCCCAGTTTATCACTCAAATTAGAGGTGAATCGCTTTAAAAGGCCGGTCGTAATGCATTGAAATGCAAGTTAAGATGTACAAAGAAAGGCACATACATGATAGAACTAATATCATCTGCAACTGCTGAAATTCTGAATTTGCTTGTACTTTCATAGCACTGTTCGTCCCAAACCTCCGCCTTAAGGTTGCTCACATAATCCGAGCGTCTCTACTTAGAAAATTCATCAATATGGTCTCATCGACAATTCAATAAATTAGTTTTCTTCACATTCTAGCCTCAGACTCACATCAGCAAGTGTCTTCAGGTTAGGATCTTATTTAATCCTGGCCTCTAGTGGGAAAGGTACATCCAGTAACCTCCGGCTATAGCTATAGCTAAGAATCCCTTTCCTGAGAACTCAATGACTCCAACTGATCTATTTGTATCATCTCCTGAATTTTCGGAACGATTCTCAACGGGTGTCAACTCTTCTTTATCTTACCACTTTTGTTATGGTGCCTTAATAGCTTGGATACGCTAAAATCATTAGATGTACTTGATCTCTTAGTAAATCAGCCATCTTATCCTCTGTCATGGTAAAATCTCAATTCAGTATCAATCGGATCGACATGATCAGCATTTGATCCAGTGAAAACTGTATAAGTGGTTGGAGATCATAGTAATTTAAAGCTCTTGGCATCATTTAAGAAGATACTTTGGACGCAAGCATGGAGTCTTATGGTTGGAAGCGTATGCTAGATGTTGTCAAGATTGTGCATTTGAAAGGCAAAGCATTAAATAATAGTTAAAAATTGGGAAGAAGCAAGCACAAATCGAGGAGAGAGGCATAATGCTGAAACCAGCTAAGTAAAAGGTGAGAGTTTTGGAGAATCCAGACCCTCAGTTTTTATTAAGGATAGTTCCACAGACTTTTGTTGAATAAACCTTTTGTTGATCAGCAAGTAAAAGTAGATGCAAAGCAACTAATACAGGAGAAAACTGAATTTTGATATCATTTATGTTTATCAAGGTGACGGGACTTGAACTGAACAGTATATGCTATTAGCTTTTGATGAAGCAACACAGATGTTCAGCTGCTTTCTTCTAAGATGAACATCAGAAGTGCGGAATATACATCACATGCCCCATGAAAAGAGAAATGAAAGCACTTCAATATGGCAAGAAACTAAGCGCTAATTTGTTTCTTAATCCATGAAGACAAAAAAACAGCTGATGAGCCAACAAATGTTGAAACTACAAGGTATCACAAAGAAAAACGCACAAATAGAGTTGTCACGATGCTATCAGATTGGAGTCAAAGAGAGTGATGAAAATGAAGTTTGGAAAAAGAGGGATTACTAGAGTTAGCCGAAGGGAGAAAAAGAATGATAACACTGCTTTTGATCAAGAGGGACAACCGAGCAATATTGTTGCCAAAAAAGCTGCAATCAACAAGCTTAAGTCAATTTTGACTGCAGCTACGTGCCTGTATTGATCTGAAGTCACTTTAAGAGTGACGTTGATCTTGTGAACAGCCAACAGTTAATATTTCGAAGCAACGGATATTCAAATTGCATTTCTTCACGGACATCACAAAAAAGAATTCCAGAAAAATGTCAAGAGTATTTTGGAGAAAGGAAGAGAGCCAGCAACTACCTGAAGCTGAAAAAATCAATCCACAGCTTGATTCAAGCTAGCAGAGAAAATTGGAAGGAATTTACAAATCCACTTGCACAGACTTGAACTTTGATCAATTTACACGTGCGATTTGTTTTTTAAAAAGGAAAATGGATGGAGGTGTTGTGGTAACAAGTGGCAGTCATGAAAACTATGGAAGAGATTGAAAGCCACCTCAAGATTTAAAAAAATCCAAAGAATAATGATTCTTGCGATAGTGGAGCAAAAGGACTCAACTGTTATCTTGTTGAAGGATTGTACAACGTAGGGGTTATTGCATGAAGATATCACTATTAGTAAGCGAAAGAGTATGATTCAAGAGAGCTCAGTGATCGTGGACTAGATCAATTGAAGGATACTGGAAAGATGTACGATTTAAAGCTGTTTGTTCTTTGTAATGGATTAGGCTAGACACAGCAATAGTTTGCTATGCGCAAAAAATGAATGCAAATGATTTCCAAATGTATCCCTCCTTTTGAGAATTCATTTGCTTGAGGACCTGGGCTTCCGCAGTTCTACCACGCTCCCTGGCCAAATAAAAACAATTAGCCCTCATTTCCACTTGGATTGAAATGGTGCTTTGCGCGTACTCTGCCATCATTTATTTTCCAAGTCCTCAACATCAACAAGTTAACAATACACGTACAGGATATACCTTTTCTCCAGCTCTTTTAATGCCGAAGACGAAAAAGGCGGCATTTTCAAGGTATTCAAGAAAATCACGTCTAAAACTATTTGCTACCAAATTCAACATCCAATTGACCTTGTGAAATATTCGTTTATATAACCCCAAGACCAAGATCATTAGTAAAGTTTTTGTTAGGAATGCTCTCTTCAAGCATTAACGAAGAGAAGAAACATAAAGAAATGTTCATTGTTGGAATACGTGTCATTTTCTCTTGCTTTCATTCCATTAGACAGATTACTTTCATCTAATATTGTTTTCAGACATTTGCTAAGAATAGGGATTGAAGTTAGATTATTAAACAATAATGGGTGTAAGCAAGGTTTGACGCGATACAGGAATCAACGTTTGATCTTGTAACGTTACTTCCAAACTTCCCGAATCGACAATGGTCATATTTGCTTTGGGCTTTCCTCCGTTGGTTCCCTGTGCTTCCATCCATCGAATGACATCTTCGCCCTCTAATACAATTCCCATAACGACATGCTGATCATTTAACCATTGTGTTTTTACTGTGGTGACAAAGAATTGACTTGTCGGATGTTCATCGATTGTTTTCCTGGCAGTACTTGCCAATAAGAAGGGACGATGAAAATGAATTGTCGAATGATTGAATGAACGAACTATATCATCTTTCCAAACAATTCCACCTGTTCCATCATGATTTGTAACATCCCCACCCTGAATCATAAAATTGGGTATGATGCGATGGAATCGAGATTGTCGATAACAAAATTGAGAGTTTGTACAATCACACATCGTTTGGAAATGTTGTACCAAGGAGGGCACATGAGTTCCAAATAAACCAAACACTATTCGACCCTTGGACATTAGTGTCCTTGATTTGATTTCTGTTTCAAGAGGCTTTGGATTTTGTGACGATTCCATTCGAATTGGGCGTTGCCATGAACTTTCGTGATCCATTTTTTGATGTTGAGGCATCAACTCAACATCCAAAAATACCTTATGTGTCACCTTTGGAAGCATAGGAATGGGATCCATACGAGGTGGATTCAATATCTTTTTCTTGCTTTTCAAAAGAAGACCGTGTTTGTTACCTCCCGGTTGTAGTTCTTGCTCATTCGTTTCTCCTTCCTTTTCCAAGTCTTGTCCGAGACAAAGGAAACTAGTTTTTGAGCTCCATACTATTGACATATATATCCATGTCAATATAAAGGAACGACAAAGGCGATGAACGGGGGAAACATTTGAAAGCAATCCTCTCACCATGGAGTGAGTTTTATTCTTGTTCACTAACGTTACGATGGTACAATGCACTAGTAACTATGGATGTTGTTGCGGTAATAGTTCTATCCCTAAATTGCTATATGCTGAGTGATAACTAGACAAGAACTAGAGGATGATTAGCCTTGATTTTTCTGAACTTGACTTCGCAAGATATTCTGACATTTTCTATAAGATTTGGTCTGTAATAACTCACATGGCAACTGATGCAAGATCATATGCTCTTGAGGAGATCCTATCCTTTGGAACTCGGAGTCTGCTTTACTCAATTTTATGAATGGGCTAGGTAGAGCAGCCCTGGAAGGTATTAAGTATACTTTCCATTTACAAGCAATGCTTAATCATTACTTAATTTTTCTAATGATTCAATAAATTCCAAAGCTGCGGAGGGAATGAAAAAAAAAGATTTTTTTATTTTTTACTGTTACCTACCATTCCTAATTTTTGTAGCAACAATACGCACAGTGTTTTCGGCTTGTGGGTTGGCGTTAACAGCAAAACGTTCCAGGCTATAAGACAAATATACTACTGGAAAAAGCGATGATTTATCAGAATGCTTGTTACATTACTATAGCAGAAGATTTTATCTGGGTGTTTACTAATGTCCTTTACTCACCTGACAAGCCGTCGCCGATAAATTAGTTCAATTGGATGTCCGGTATATCTCTCTTTCCAGCAATTCAAATAATCACCAATTGATTCAAATCTTGAACAATTTACCTTCCAATTTGGAGCTTCACTTACTTCATGTTAGAATAGTACACAATAAATTTTTTTATCCTACTTAGATTACTTTTATTCTTTCGTCTTGTGTAGTCTTAGAATTCTCTCAAAGAGAACTGTTTGACCCTTCTCAAGAGTTGCTTTTGAGCTCACTTGAAGTATTAAATCTTGTTCTAAAGCTTCTCCCAACTGTTTAGACAAGTCTCTTCAACTTCTTCATAAGGACAAGTTGGTAGTCAATAAGGATAAGCTACTTTAGCCTTTAGACTCTTTTGTTATTAGAGAGCTAAGCCTCAAATTATCTCTTTATTTAGATCATTATTTTAGCCGTCCTAGATTGGATACGGTGCTGGATTGTATAAGGATACTTTCCATTTATAAACAATATTTAATCTTCACTGAGTTTAACTAGTGAATCATTAATCATAGTTAAACTTGTGGTGGGTAAGTAGGAGGATAGTTTTACTTGTAACTACCTATAGCTAGATGAGTAAATATGAGAATCTTTTGAGTCTACTACTATTTACTATGCAATAAGGGTAACGGACGTCTCCTTTTTCCAGCACACACACACATCTCCTAGTTTAATATTTTATTATTAAACTGTTATTGTTTACAACCTAATGTGTTTAGAGATTAGCGTCTTGAACCTTCAGCCAAGGTTTGTCATCACTACCCTTTTCTGATAGACGTATTGGCTATAGACATGAAATAATTCTATCTTGTCAAACCTTACAGTATATTGTTTTGACGTGAGCCTATAAGTTAAATGCTTAAAATCTAATCTTGCAAGAGTTCTATAAATTCTCTCTTCAAAACATGCTATGGTAACGTAAAATAGCAGCGTATTGCTGGAAAGTGTACTCTTAAGCAAAAGCGACTGTTTATTAGAGTGGTATGCTTACAACTAGATATATAAAATCATTGTTTAATGCATGATATATGTGGCATGCATAATAATTACTTCTGCATTTGGCGGAAAGGATGTGAGGGGGGATACGCAGTTTGTGGCTCATTTCATGCATGCATGATTCAATTCAAATTAAGATAGGAATTTTGAAAACTCAGGTATTTGTTGAAGCGTAATTGCTGCCATGCCGTCTAAACCAGATATTCATTGAGCCGGTCTCTATTAAGGAGTCGGTGTTGGACATGTAGTGTGCATCTTTGGGAACGCTGCTGACAAGATTTGAGTTCGTGCAATCTCACGGCTAGTGATCCATTTTGCTGCCTCAACCTTTGTCAAGTTGAAATCACCATCTTGAAAGAGCAAGAGTCTTTCTTAACTTTCCCAAGTGACCAGTTTAAAGGGAAATTGTCGAAGTTGCAAAAGCTAAAATAAAGGCAATGGAAATGGTGTAAGCAAGCATGAAAGGTCTGCTGTAGCTCATTGTATTCATTGTTTTAGGACCAGAGACGGGATCAACATTAAACATCTTAGAGTGAGTAATCATAGTGATTGACAAGCATATAAGTTTCACCAATACTCTGATTGATAATTGACCAACGCATGACTAATTGAAGGGTGGGAAAGCAATAAGTTGAAATAGTACATATTTGTAGGTGCTGTAATTTCTGACTCTTCAGACCTTAGAATGAAAAAAATGGCATTTTCCTTGTTGCATATATTGGCTGAACGCCTTTTTGGTTAATCCCATATCACAGATACGCTTTTCCCCTGCGTACTGACTCTCATACCAGCAGCTGAGTAAAATGTTAGAACTATTTCTGGCTTTAAGCAGCCGGAGAATTTGGTAGAAAGTATGTGATCCTTTCCTTAGAGTAAAAAAGAATAGAGCTGAAGTTATGTTCTACCTATGAAGCTATAACTTTGCCTAAAGGGAAATTAAACCAGTGTCCCAATCAGGGAAACTGAAGTTCATGCTACAAAGCTAGCTATAAGATCCAACTTTGGAAAAGCATAACACTAGATAGTTATTCCAATATGCTTCTCAACATATAGGGTATGTTTGGCTTCTATATTGAAATGCTTCTTGATTTAGCTCTGAAAAGCGTTGATACCATTTGATATTTTTTAACCTTTTTACATGCAGTTGAAATCAAGTAGTAGCTTTGCATATAAGCTTTGCTTCAAAAGTTTTCAAATACCCAGCCAACCAGCTTAGAAATGTACCTTTAAAGTAATCATTTCTCTTCTGCAAGTAAAAATGTCTTTTGACTTGTTAATAGGTTCCTACATGATCATTGTATTTTGGGCAAGCCACACAATTGGAAGCAAAGAGTTCTATCATCTATCAAAACCCAGAACTTGGAACTTTCAAAGCTCTTCATTTCAATTGCTCTTCAATCAACATGATTGTAATAAAGATTGACTCCAGGTCCTGAGTTGTTTCCCGTTTTTTTTACCGTCTACCGTTGTTGTGTGCTACTAGTAGTGAGAGTAACCAAGACTACATGCGCGATTCGAACACGAATGAAAAATGCATGAGTCGGCAATCACGTTATAATTTAAGGACTATGCTCCAAAGCAACGTTTCTCCAACACCCAACGCAATCGATGAAGGTGATAACATCCCAGTTAGACCATCGCGTCAAATCTTGCAAGATGATTTTCGTAGGAATGCTGAGCGATTGTTGGGGATAGCGGAAAACACTTCAACACATCACGTAACTCGAGGTAGAAGTCCTTTACGCTATCACCGGAAAATAGAAGATTTTGACCTTACACGAGCAGAATCATCGTTCGTTGATAATGCACCAGATCAGGCTCCCGTAGAGAGTGATTTAGAAGGGCATACGAAAAGATTCGAATTTGGAAGCAAACAATCACAACGAATAATCCAGCGAAGAGATGTATCACCTGAAACAGCAGAAGGAGCTTTCTCATCATTTGTTAAGCAAAACGTGTGTCTAGATGAACAATCAATTGAAGAAGAAAAACATGAAACACAGCGACAACGAATTATGATATTGTCCCAATTGGTGTCCCTGACAATTATAATTGTGACAGCAGTGCTTGTTTGGGCTCAAATATCTCAAGAACCCAAGTCATTAACTCCAGATAATATATCGACGCCTACTCCCACCCCATCTCCTTCCGCGGGCAACAATCGAGCTTTCGATTCAATTGCTACCTTTCTAACCACCTTTACTTCCGTTGATGACCAAAATTTTCAAGATGCGACCAAACCACAGTATCAAGCGATTAGTTGGATGGCAGATATTGATACACTTGATTATTCTATTCCCGAATCTTCAAAGGTTGACGGATATTTTGATTTCCTCCAGCGATACGCCTTGGTAGTCTTATTTTATGCTACGAATGGCGACCAATGGGATGATTCCTCGTATTTCCTTCAGCCAACTCATGCCTGTACATGGAATTACCAAGCTCTGTTGACTAAGGATGCAGTGATGAATGTTGGTGTGACATGTAACAGAAGAAATGAAGTTACAGGGTTGATTTTGCGTACGTAAGCATCGCCTCGATTTCCGTGGAATGATGTCTGTGTGATTGGAACTCACTTGACCCCTTGTTTACATGATTCAAACAGCTCGTAATAATTTGAACGGAGTGCTTCCTACAGAACTAAAAGTCCTCACCGCACTTCGTCTATTAGACTTCAGCCATAACAGCATCCAAGGTCCCATTCCATCACAATTTAGGGAGCTAGGCCATATGCAACTTTTCGATTTGAGACATAACGAATTGACTGGATCTATACCAGCTTGGATCGGTGCTTCCTTTCCGAATTTGAGGGAACTTGGTCTGTCCTTTAACAACATGGCAGGTACTCTACCATCAAGCATGAATAAGATGGAAAAGATTAAAACTTTGGCATTGGCACATAATGATTTCGAAGCGTCCCTGGCACCCATCAAAATCTGTCGGAATTGGAGTATCTGTATCTGGAAAATAATAGATTCAAGGATACCGTGAATAACAAGTTTTTGATCAATTCTACAAGCCTTGTTCAGCTGGATTTATCATCCAACCTTTTGTCAGGACAAGGCCTTCCACGTCACTTCTTTGACTACCCGAAACTGAAGGTCTTGGATTTGAGTGATAACCAGATCAATGGTACAATCCAGGATGTGCGCATACGCAAACATCCCTTGGAGTTTTTATCGTTGAGCAACAATTCCCTTACGGGAACATTCCCAACTCCTATTGCATATTTGAGATCATTGCGTCATCTGGACTTGACAGGCAATAATCTATCTGGAGACATTCCTTCTACATTAGGAAGCATTCAACGCTTACATTATTTGTTCTTGAGTGAGAATAATTGGAAAGCGGGTCCGATTCCTACGTTTCTTTCAGAAATGAGTAATCTTCGAGAGCTGGGACTTCGTGCGACTAATCGGACAGGCTCGCTTTCATCGCAGTGGATCGGAAGGCTACAATTGTTGGAGCTTTTTGACGTATCCAACAATAAGTTGAGGGGTAGCATTCCATCTCGTCTGTTTGAGAATTCTCACCTTCACTATGTATTGTTGAATCGCAATGAGTTTGATGGAGAGTTACCTATTGAGGACATTGGTTCCGATCTTCGATTTTTGCTACTTGATAAGAACAAAGTTACGGGTAATTTGACAGAACTTTGCACTGGTTCTAACATAAGCATAGTTGCCGATTGTGTAGAAGATGAGATCGTATGTGAATGTTGTCATTGTTGTGCTGACTCTGATAAGATGTGCAACAACTATATGTGGTACATGAATGAAGAGTTTTTGTGGGAAAGCAACTATAAACGTACGGGATATGCCTATTCTCCAGCAATTTTGATGCCGAAGACGAAACGGCGGCATTCTCAAGGAATCCAAGTCAATCACGTCTAATCTATGACACTATTTATTACCACATACAATATTCCTTTGACCTTGTCAAAATTTTGTTTATATCACCATGATCAGGAAAAGTTGTAAATTTATAGTTAAGTATTAACTTTCAAGATATTTGCAGCAAATTCAAAGACACTCCCTCACAGCCATATCGAAGACTTTGATACAACATACAATTAAAGAAAGAGTCTTAGTTATAGCATATTTTATATAGTTGCATCAAGCTACACTTCTCGAAACAAGATACAACAAAAATTCAAAACTAGATCATGATTTCACAATATGCTCAACATACCTTGAATTCTGAGGCTTTTTCTTTTATCTAAATCATTTTATTTTGTCTTTATCTATATTAGCTCGGGAAATAAATTTCGGGAAAAGAGTTGATAGCCAATTCGTTTGTTTGCGAATGTATTGTTGACACTCATCCAACGCTGTGCTTACGGAAAGAAAGAGCCTCTTGCAGTGTACAAGGCAACTTCGTCTTGTTACAAGGTTCCTTCAGGTGTAACAAGCTCTCAATCAACTCAATCTATTAGTCAAACTTTGATGACAATGAAGTTCTATTGATGCTTGGAAACTGGGTTGCTTTCTCCACGAAAAACTCCAAGATGATGATTTCTGTTGAATGTACCATAGTTTCATCTGCTTTGTATGCCTCATTCGATATTGAAGCAGATGGCATGTTTTTGATACATAAAAGGAAGTAGCACAAAAATTTGTGAGTAAACCAAATTCTAATAGAAAATTAAAATGACTGGAACATGAGGTAACTTGTAGCTTACAAATTAAGTCTTCAAATTGGAAGAAACGTTTGATGAGATCACAAATCTATATTCATTTAGTTTTCGCATAACTCATAATTTCCTTGACTATCGCACCGCAATCGGAGATCCAGTTAGAATCCTTTCAACATAACTGACATAAGATGATTTGCTCTCTAGATCATTTGATTCAAAAGTACATTCATTGAGGACTACTTCATTCAGCCGTTCCCTCCATTGCCTTCTGTGTCTGTACCTGAATTTGTATCTACCATTCCCTTGTATCATTCGTGAAACGTCAGTTTATGCATTTCCTAAACCTTTCATGTAGGACAACTATATATATATATGTGATGATTTAAGAATAAGCGTTTGCACCACCTCCCGAGAACGCTCTCGTAATGACATTTCGTTGGTGATCAAAGCTGTAACCGGCTTCCCGAAAAGCCTTGGAATTTAAAAATGATTTCAAATCGTACATGCGCCGTTCTTGTGCTTTGCCCTCCAGTTCGTCAAGGGGTATTTCCAAAAAGTCTGCTTCCATGGCCTTGTTTTGTCTCAAACGAATAATTTGATACATTTGCTCGTGGCGAAACATATCGCTCAAGAGATGCAAGAGTAGGTATTGTTGATCCTGTTCAGCAACTAAATACTTCCCAAAGCTTCGACGGAGTGCCTTTTGAACGGAGAACTTTTGTGCAACTAAGAATGAGTCTAACATCATGGAAATAGCCGCATTCATATCGTCGTCTCGAACATAATCGCGCAAATGCATCTTTGCATGCGCCTCAGCCATCCGCATAATACTTTCAATGTGCCGAACAGCAATGGGAACACCGCCACTCTTGGTACTTTCTTGACGTAGCTGAATATACAGACTTGCTACCTTTTCCTTGTCAAAGGTACTATCACTCAATACCGGGTGGAAATTCTGACGTGCATATTGAATGTACTTCCGAAGTAGACCTTGTGGAATGACATCCGAGTCAGTCTCCGGTTCTGGATGAACAACTCCTCGAGAAAGTTCCGCCACAGGGACAGCCCGCATGTGGGAGGACGTCACGAACCTTGCTAAGCGCTCATCTGCCACAGGATCAACGTGATCTTGGAGAACACACAAGATATCAAATCGTTGCAGGATGGGATCTGTCAATTCAACATTTTCCTTGAGTGTACAGGAGGCATCGTATCGACCTCCAATTGGATTGGCAGCAGCAATGACAGCACAACGTGCTTGTAGGGACGTAACAATCCCTGCTTTACTTATACTTATACTCTGTTGTTCCATGGCTTCGTGAATTGAAGTACGATCCTGTTCGTTCATTTTGTCAAATTCGTCGATCAAACAGACGCCTCGGTCTGCCAATACCAAGGCACCGCCTTCCAGCGTCCACTCTTTAGTAAGTGGATCCTTGCGTACACTGGCTGTCAAGCCAACAGCACTGGCCCCTTTGCCAGTACTGTACACTGCTCGAGGTGCCGTATGTTCCGCGTATTTGAGAAGTTGCGATTTGGCAGTTCCGGGATCTCCCAAAAGTAAAATGTTACAATCACCACGGATTCGATGCTTATCGTTAACATTTTTAGGGACTCCTCCAAAGAGTGCCATGGCAATTGCCATTTTAGGCATCTCATGACCGTGGATACTAGGTGCAATACTTTGAACGATGCGCTTACCGACACGGGGATCCTTAGCCAATTCTAGAATTTGCTCCAAATCCTGCGGGCTCAAGTTTGTCGTACTAGCCTCATCATGCTTCTTGCAAATGTGATTGGCGGTGATAAAGGTATTAAAAACAGGAAAGCCACTTCTCAATGTTGTGCTGGAATCGTATGCATGTTCA
Organism: Fragilaria radians; assembly: GCA_900642245.1. Taxonomy (NCBI): domain Eukaryota; phylum Bacillariophyta; class Fragilariophyceae; order Fragilariales; family Fragilariaceae; genus Fragilaria; species Fragilaria radians. Next base: position 63,268 of record CAAAJI010000108.1, on the reverse strand, counting down.
TATATTCCAGTGACTTCAATTTCTTCACCAGGTCTTGCGACGTCGATCAAATCATCCGTCACTAATACTTCTTTTGTTCTTGGGACGCGACCTGGTGGAACGGATCCTGGTGTTTCTTGCAGATTGAGTCGCTGAAAATTTCGATACTTCGACAGTGTTGGGTGCAACTTGAAAGTCGTTGCTTGCTCACATGTAGAACATTCAGATGGAACGTAAGCTGGGCCGACGGATTCATTACGGTAAGGTCCTTGAGTTTTTTGGCATGTTTGACAAATGTAATAAGACAACTGCAACAAAAAGGCCCGAAACTTTCGCATGACTTCTCGCCGAGTCCGATCTTGTGCAATCCATTCACGAAGAGGAACATCAAAAGCTTCCAAGTTGAGTTGGTCGTCCGCATCCAAGTCTTCGTCCTCGTCCTTATCGTCATCATCATCATCTGGTACATCGTCGGAAGAAGTGTGCATGAATCCACCACGATCAAACTGTGATCTACGTCGTTGACGAGCTTCGTCTCCTTCTTCGTCGTCTTCGTCTTGTAATTGATCCAGGGCCGCCAAAAATCCTTCCGTTCGGGTGGCAGCCCGTCCCAAGCGATCTCTCCGAGCCAACTCTTTTTCAGCAGCTCGGCGTTGATCTTCAGCAATTCGATCATACTCTGTATCATCGATGCCTTCTGTTCCGTAGGTATCCAAAGCATCAATTCGTTGATAGTCTCGTTCAGCATTTTCTAACAAATCTTCTCCTTCTTCTTCTTCCTCTTCGTTATCCACTTCATCTTGCACGTCATAATCTATATCATTATCTTGTGAATAATCTTCGTCGTTGTCTTCATCATTGGGATGACGGATAGGTCTCACACCAGCGATATCACTAGCATCGTAAGCATCATCACCAGGAAAGACAGTCAAAGCTTGGCGTTGTGATCGACGTTCTGTCGCAAGTCTCGCCAAACGCTCCGCTCGAGAGTTTGACACTGGATCTGGTTGAGAATCATCAGGATCTGTATCATCTTCATCCACAGCAATACGACGACGCTTTGACGATGACATGAGGGTGATAACCTTGAAAATGTGCAAACTCATTTTAAAATTTGGCGCGCAATTGCATCACTACTTAGGTTAGGGCACAACACACGTCCGATTTAGCAAATGTTGTATACAGAAGAGTTAAACTGCAAAATATTATTTACCTTCTCCAAACGTATCTCATCTCATCAAATACTTACTCGTCGAAGTAAATTCACTTTCACGAAGAAAATTGAAACAACATTATGGCCACACTTTCATTTACCATGAAGGCAAATATGATTCTATACTTGAATCTACCAAGCAGTAAGCAAATGACAATGGATTCCCATTTTATTTGATGGTTTCAAAGTAAATAATTGTGAGCAAACTTGTGTGCAGTTGTACCTTGTTTCAGCGTTTAGGTATTGTTGCTCTCCATTGATCTGTTTGTTCAAATGAGCTTATAAAGATATTATAAGCTACAATAATGGCTGCAACCATGAAACTAGTACAATGTGATGATTCACTTCCGGTCCACTTTTGAGCTGGTGCAACGTCAATACCACTTTACTGAAAATGGTCCATTACTTAGCCCCCACACAAACACACATGGCAAAATTTAAGGAAATAAAAAAATGTATGCCAATGGTATGCCCACATTGTAATGACAACATTCAGAATATTCATCATAAAATGATTTGTTCAGAAATAGAGCGACTATCCTGTTCTTATTGTCTCCAACTATATTATATATATATTCAAACATTAGCTTTGACCTTCAGAATCCAGCTGTATGGAAATATGTTTTTTGAGATGTCCTCACCAAAGACTGAGACAAGTTTTTGTCAGTTTAAGTACAAATCAAAAATGGATTGATGTGGCCTGTTTGCTCATCTCAATTGCATAAAAAATCCAAAGTGAAATGTAGATTCATTGAAACATATCCATTGATCCTTACTCTCAATTCATCTCACAGATAGACTATATGAAAAACATTTTGACATGAAAAGTCATTTAAAGCTACCTCAATTCACAAAGAAAGTCATTTATTAGTTCATTGTGCATCTGGAGGGGCTTGAGATACCAGTTTCTCAATCCAGTAATTGCCTCCAGCTTTGTTGGTAAAGAATTATGGAAGAGGGACCATAATAAAATGGCAATCAAGTTGCAAGGATTTCTTAGATTGCAAGAAATTGAGCTATCCCGTTATTTATTCAAAATTTACATGCATTTGATCTTGCAACGAGGTAATGTGTCTCTAGGATGTTGCAATCTAAGTACTGGTAATGATGAGCCAAACTTTGAGTTGAAGTCAATATTGAAGGGACCAAGAAGCTTGAAGAAAAATAAGTTACCAAATGAGTTCGAGGATGGAGTGTACTATGAGGGATGTGATAACTTTCCATCTATGAGTGCTGTTACACCTGGAGTTGGAATCATACAAGCAGCCATTGGGGAAAGTCATCCAATCATAGTAGTTGAGACACTTCAAAAAGTGTGCAAGATCTTGAACAAGAAATGTGTTCAGCCAACTTCAAACTCATCTGTAAGTACTAAATCCATTGTAAAGTACGATTTTGTAGTTCCACCAATTCGCTTTCGACAATTCAAGCTACAACCAAT
>CAAAJI010000108.1:40241-53744 GCA_900642245.1 Fragilaria radians | reverse complement strand
GACATTTCAACAAACCAATTCAAACAAACAAAGAAGAAATTCCAAAATTTGCTCCAGATATTGAGCAATATGTCTTGGAACTAGATGTGTAATTTGGACTCTAGAAGGACTTGAATAATGCTAAGGAATGATGGCAATGGCAAAAGTTGGCTTACAACGAACTAAGATGATTGGCAGAGTATTTAGCTAGATCATTGCAGTACACAGAAAATATAATATTAGGAAATAAATGTAGAGCCAAGGAAGAAAAAATGGTTGCATTTTCCAGTATTTCAATTTCAAACTTCTATAATGAGTTGATATCTTGGTATTTTCAAATGATATTTGTCAAAAATAGCCAAAAACACATCAGAAAAGTAAAATATAAAACTTAGTTTCAGCACTTGTGAATTCTTCAAGATTTTGGTCTGAAAAACTGACTAAAACCCAATACAACTGGATGACTTGATACAAGTTAACCAGTCCCCTAACTAGTTGTTAAAAATAAAGTATAAAAGTCACAAAATCTTATTTTGTCCCTCATATCTGAAGATTTATCTGATACTTAAGACCATCAAAACCTCTTCCTTCCTTTAATATATACGTCTGTAACGTTTTGTGGACTCAGACTTTGATGAAAGCCTTTTATATCGCAAACCAAGTGCATCCTTGAGTTCATCAATTGGTAGCACTATTAGCTTAGCTTTTCACCAATGTACTTCTCCCTTGTTATTATTTGCAGCTTGTGGTCACTGGTTAACCTGTTGAGAACTCGAACCAGAAGTTGCTCATCAGCCATTTATATATTTTGAGAGAACAATTGGTGAAGATATCTTGCCAGCACTTGCTGCGCTCTTCTTAGATCTAGTTCTAATTGTAGATCCCATTAAAGAGTCTTGTGTCATAAAGTCTTCTAAATTATTTAAGAAATCTTGCCTTATCTGCCTATAACATGGCACATAGTGACTTATCAAGGCTGATATACTGTCTGCATTTAGAAGATTGGTTTCTCCTTCAAATGTAGATGGGATTAGTTTCTCTCTCACTTCTGCAAGTTCATCCAAACCAGATTTCTCTTTAATTGGCATATTAAAGCACTTTCCCAAACAATTTACTTCTAAAATAGCATCCTGGAAACAGAGTCTTGCAGATCTTGAAGTGAAAACAAATTTCCAAAGTAACGTAAGTCCAAATTGGATACCTGGATCATGTTTTTACACTACATACGTTCATAGGGATTATCAATGACTAAAACTTGTTATAAAGTCCCATCACATCAAAACGATTTTCAATTCCTAAAGATGCGTCTGGAGTTACCCAAAATGATGCTTTAGATAACAATTTACGCTTACTTATATAGCTTTCCTCATAACGTTTTGATGACCATGGGATTATCTTTTTGAGGCTGCAAAGTATATCAAACTTTTGCTTCTCAGTAGATGATATTGACTTGAAATGTTTTGGTATCTTTGTGTCTTTAGTACAAGTTAAGCTTCATTATCAAGGCAGTCAGGAAGGTTATCATGCTCACCAACGTTATTGATAGTTACCTAGGTTATATCGTCAATACTTTTGATTTCAATTCAGCCTTTCTTGCAAATTTTTCTTTTCCTTTCACTCTAGACCTTTGATTTATAGCGTTCAATGGCACGTAGAAAAATAAACTGTAGCTGGAACGAATTTTCAGGCATCAAACTGGTACACGGTAACAACCACGGAAATGTTGTATTTTTGAAGTAGAAAATGTTACAGAAAATGCCATTTTAGCATAGCTGGATATAACTGTTTTGCTGTTGGATGCAAACCAAGCTTTGCCCCGTTGAGGACAATTCAGGTTGGTATACGTTAACGTTTCTTTTGTGACACGAATGCTATTGACCACTTCTTTGCTAGAGAAAACAGCCACACTGGATTGGTTATCCAGTAATACACAGTTTTGAATCATGTTGGATTGAAAAAATCCATGTAGTAGATGTTCACATTCCCATCCATTTGTTGCTCTTGGTATTTCTGAACCTGAAAATGTGTCCTATGGGTTAGGGGTTAGCTTCCCAATTGAGGAAATACATTGACAAAACCAACTGGTTGCCAAATGAGTCTCCCACAAATCCTAGAATGTATCCGTTCAATAGCAGGAAGTGTAACACAATGCACCTAAAACTTATTTACGCTACAAGTCAATGCTGGGTATCTCAGTGATGAATTCAAGTGCGTGAGCACATACTTTCATTTCTCAAAGGGGAACCAAAAACAAGAAGGATTCCTTGGTGCTTCCATATTCCATATGCTCTTATGATTAACCTTTACTCTCAAGGATTGAAGCATGCATTTCATCTCTGTTTCTCTTTCTTGCATATGAGTGCTATACGGACGGGACGGTCTTTACCGGGGAACTGGACACAGAAAGTGGTGTGTTGATGCCCAAACCGTTCTTTAGCAACTGGATACTTCCAGGTATTGCATTGCAGCTATTAGACAAACCTTAAATGAAAGCAGTTCAACAGCATGGATGGGGGATTGTAATCTTTGCCTAAACTGTTGGGCCAATTCGTGTATATTGATGGTCAGCAGCATTTTTCTACCCTGTTTTGTCCTACAGTTTCTGCAGGAGTTTTGAACTGTTATGAAATATTGTTGTGATTAATTGCATCACAATCCTGTTACAAAGTATCAACTATTAGCCAAAATTCAAGTAATTGATATGAAAGGCTGACTGACAATTGTAATGTGAATTCAACAACACAAAGCAAAGTTGGTTGTTAGATGAAGTTGGAAACAATGGCTATTTTTAAATTTAGGTTATTGAAAGTACAAAAGAAACCCAGGATAGCAAACTTAAGTAAATTTGGTGATTGAGATTGTTTGTTTTCTGCTCCATTAATTGATCTTTTGCAATGTATTCCCTTATCTGAGTCTTTAATCACTTTATTTCACAAGTCTTGAAGAAACAATGTTTCCTACAATATCAACTTGCTTCCTCAGACCAAAATGTTGTGGTTATCTGAAAGGATTCGCATGTATCATCTCTGGACATATTCATAGCTGTTGCACATATTTTCATACTGGGTTTGTTCCAATGGAAGCATTCAATTTCTGGTCTGCCAGCACATGTCATATTGTTTTCTTTCTGATTCAAAAACCACATCCCCATTTGCTTCATTTGTACAATCTTTTGTGTCCTGTTATTTGTCCAATTCATGTGATAAATGGTTGGAGTGAGAGTCTGAGATGCAACATTTCTCATATATTCAAAGTATTCAGGATCTTGATATGTAATTCCACTGGGAAAGTTGAAATATCCCAAGGTCTTGACAGTCAAACCAACAAAGGATACAACCTCTGGGAGCACTGCATTAAAAACTGCTTGATCGGAACCCCACGCATCAATGTAGCCTGCACTTGTAAGGTATCGTTCAAAGAAGTATTTTGTTCGTGGATTACATTTTGCAAAGAAGAAACCAGAATTTGCATAATATGGTGCATAACCAAGAACCCTTAATCCATCATCTTGAACTAGCATGTCAATATTTTCCAACAATGTATTTGCTTGAAAATACTCAACGGGATCATGATACCAAACAATGTCAAGATCTTGGTACAAAAAGCTGTAGCCCAAGACACTAACCAAATGCGCCACCACCAATTTTGCATAAATAATTGCATTAAAAGTTGCATCACCATAATCCTGTGCTGCCTCCTTCGGTAATAATCCAAATAACTCTTTGTGATAAATGGCAGCTATCCCAAGAGATGACGCTCTTTGGACCGATTCTTCATCAGTGCAAAAAACAACTAAATTTGATATATCAATATGATTTGCTTGACACGAGCATACAAAGTTCTGCAACAAATCAAATTGTCCTGCATTTGTTACCGAGATTACCAATGTTTTCCCAGCATATTCCATGAGTTTAGCTTTACCTTCCAAGACTGGACGAACAAAAGGAATAATGATATCATCTAGGATGGAAAAGTAGGAAGCTAGTTTCTTGCGGAATTGCATGGACGCATCATCCTCAAGATTTATCGGAAAATAGTCGTCCTCAGAATCTGCCTCCATGCCTCGACCGGCAAGCGCAAACACTTTTCTGGGTATGTCCTCTTCATTCTGAGACAAGTTCATGTTAATCCATCTGTATGTATTTGGAACAAACTGCACATCGGTGTTCCCCATTACTACAAAGCATGATTGAACATCTGTAGGAGTGCTCTTAACCACAATTTCTACAGACTGACAATTCAACAATGCATCCTCGACTTCCAATCGATCAAAATTCTTATGAAGGGTATTGGGGGCTGCTTCTTTCCTTCCATAGAACAACAAGGCTACTTCGTTACCAGCATAAAATGTGTGCGGCAGACCTGGATTGAACTGTTCTAATAAATCAACAGTCGATATTCGAGCAGATCCCATTACGAAAGCCGAAACTTTTTCGGTGAATGGATTGTATAGCTCAGATTCTTGCTTGTGTGAGCTTTGAGCCCTCTGTTTGTTATGTGTAGATGTAATGTTTGAATCAATTCGTAATAGCGATAGATCAGACTTCAACTTTTCAATTAATTCATTTTGTCGCTTGATGAATTTCCTAAACGAATTCATTTCGCGAGTACAATCGCAAGTGACATTGGGATGCAAACCTAGTTGCAGGTTTGAAATAGATTCGTCAACATAGAGTACGCGCATTAGATTAAAACTGCTGTAGTAAGCTATCAAAACACCGACCAAGAAACTTAGAGAACAATAAATAGAAACCTTTTCATATCCGATACTGGAACTTATTTGTTGCCTCGACCGATGCATTGTCAGATTGTGATATTTTAGAAGGAACTTCTTTCCTAACACTCAAGAGGTGATTGTAAAAAAACTCTTCTTGGGTTTTTGTACTTTTGCAGACTTCCGTTATATCCTGTTCTGTGGATACTTCTGGAATCCTAATCGTTCATGCTGATAATCCCTGCATTGGGTCAAAACTCTGCCTATTTGACATATCCTGGTGCAGCAAGTATGCATGCTACATTGCCATTGCCCAGGTTGCTTGGGGATTCTGGTATATACAAATTTCCATGCTGCAACATGTATGGTCCTTTGTCATTATCATATTCTATATACCACAAGACTGTACCCGTTTTTACCTGACTGATTCTCCCGCTAATACCTCTGACTGAGGTGCATTTGGCCTTGGGCTTGGTCACAAAGTCTTTGATATCATATGAAATGGAATGTGATGTGCAGTAATCCAAATGAAATCTGGATGAATTAGTGTACCATCTCCATTTTTGCTTAATTGTTTGATTTACTTTGCACTCATGTTATGATAGCCATTATTGCAGACAGCAGCGGTACTTCTTTGCATCTTCTTGCTTTTATGCTGTAGAGTCCCTGCATGATCTAGAACTTGGTGTATTCCATCATCAATGCCCGCCTTGTCTCATGAAGTGCTGTGAAGTGAGTATTTTGTACTGAGTGAGAGCTCATCTTGCTCCATGATACAAATGTTTGTACCGGCTCACTCTGTCTGTTCCAAGAGTTTTACCCCTTTTTGTCATTCAGATGGTTTGTGCCTAGTTCATAAATTGTGGTGACAATACCAACAAAAGAAACAACGCTTAACTATCTATGCCTTCTTTTGTCCCTCTTTGGATGGGTCCTTCATCCATGGGTTGTTGTTTCTTGCCTCTTTCCTGGATTTAAATTCATTGTTGGCCCAGACCATTTAATGAATATAATCAATCTACAAATTCAACGTCTAGGAAAGTATTATTTCATTTTAGCAGTTTCACAGACAAGTCTTGGGTTTGCTCACTTACAATGACAACGTGAAAGGAAACTTCCCTGAACTCCGCTCCTCTAACTAGTTCTTTAAGAATATGAAAATGACTGAACGTACAATGTATGGACTTGATTTATTATTATTAGAATCGTTTCTTTTCAAAAAAAGAAATTTTCAATATCTTTTTGAAACTTAGAAAACATGAAAGTAAGCAATAAATCTGGGACAAATCGTTACCAAAAAGTATAAATCCAAATGGTTGTTCTTCGTTTGGTCAATCTATGGGAATGGCAACAGACACGATGTTGTCAAATTCTAATGAGCTGACATCACGAGCACCAAGGATGTTGATACGGTCTGATCTTAGCTTGCGCGATTTGTCGCCACTTCTTGAAAATCGCCCTCAAAGATCCGCCTTCTATTATGCCTGGTATACAATCATTGGTGTTGCCGTATTATTAGATTTTCTTGCCAAGATTGTTGCAGATTGGTTTCGGCAGGAAGAAATAGTCATGGAAGATCGAAGTCTTAATCCATTCCTATTCGGACTTCGTACCAAAAGAGTTCAAATGATATCACAGGGCAATCCAGATTCTATTGCAAAGACAGTTCTTCGATTCTTAGATAAACACAGTGTTTTCATAGCAATTGTTTTCAATCTACTTTGGTTTATAGATGCATTTGTCAAAGCAAGGCAAATGCGTAATGCTAAATTGGCTGAAATTGATAAGAAACGATTATTGGACACCTTTTCGGAAGAGGATGGAGTCAAAGATTTTAAGGGGGCTTGGGGGGTTTATCAGCATACAATTATCGTGCAGTGCTTATCGTTACCCATATCGTTCTACATTCTATTACATCATTTTGTATCCTCAAAGCATACAGCATCAACAATTCTCATGGACGAAGACGAGCAGATAACATTGCACCGACAGAATTCAGAAGTTTCAGAAGTCGTAAATATCAATGTATCTCAGGCAACAATATTTGTTATCCTTCAATATATCGGTGTGGCCTTCGTTTCCGTTACTGGATTCAATATTCATGCATATCTGGAACATCACAGACGCTTATTGCATCAACATATTGCCATGCTTGCTGTCAAAAATCCAAAAAGGCTATATCGAAGAGTCCTTTTGACAATACAAGCAATACGATGGATCAAGTTTTTGATTCCACTTATAGGTACATCCAACAAGCTTCGAGGGAATACTCTCGATATGTGGACCAAATATCAACAACGTCTCCATGCAAAAAAGGTTAACCGCGTCCGAAAATTTTTATGGACAGATCCCTTAGGAAATGTACCCCGAGAGCAATTGGAATGGAGAGCAGCTGTTATAATACAAAGAAACTACCGTCGGCGACAGGCGGAACGAACCTTTTACGTACTGCGACTTTGGCGATGCAATCGACAAGAATTGGCGGTACTGAAAATTCAAAATTGTCTCTTGCGGGCCCTGTCACGTGCTCGAGCCAAGATTCACAGAAAACAAAAAGAATTAATACAACTTCAAAAGAAAAACCATCAGTGGAAAGTTACAAGAGCTAAAATGAGTATGTTTGAACGTCGACGAATGTACGAACTTCAAGATGAACTGCAAGTACAAGTTGATCGCCTTGTGAACAAAAAGTTACTATTGCGACCAAATACTCAATTTGCTGTCATGTGGAAAATTCTCTTTGTTTTGTGCATACTTGTAGACATGTTGCAACTTACATTTGCTTCTCATTTGAGGCAATATATTGACGAAAAGACTGGTTGTCAGATGAGTCTCCCACAAATCCTAGAACACTATTTCATTCCGCTGCCATCCGTTCAAAGGCAGGAGTGTAGCTCAAAATATGCAATTAAAAATCATTCACGCTACAAAAATCAAGATTGGGTATCCCGGTGGTGGATCAAATTGCATGACTTTGTTCAGCATATGCTTTCAATTCTCAAAGGGGAACCAAAAACAATAATGATTCCTTGGTACTGTCATAATCCATATGGTCTTTTGATTAACCTTTACTCTCAAGGATTGAAGCTTGCAGTTCATCTCTGTTTTCACTTTCTTGCATTTGTGAGCTATATGGACGTTTTTGTTACATTCTTTACCGGGGAACTGGACACAGAAAGTGGTGTATTGATGCCCAAACCGTTCTTCAGCCGCTGGATACTTCCAGGTATCGCATTGCAGCTATTAGTCAATCCCCAAATGAAAGCAGTTCAACAGCAAGTATGGAGGATTGTAATCTTTGCCCAAACTGTTGGGCCAATTCGCGTATATCGATGGTCGGCAGCATTTTTCTACCCTGTTTTGTCCTACAGTTTCTGCTGGAGTTTTGAACGCCTGTGGAATATTGTTGTTATTCATTGCAATCACTATCCTGTTGCAAAGCATATCAACTCTTGGCCAAAGATCAAGTAATTGCTCAGAAAGGACAACTATCACATTGGCAACTCAATCACACAATACATTAGAAGGAGTTGGAATCTAAGACCATTTTTAATCTAGGTTATTGAGAGCACAAAGCATACTCAGGATAGCACAACCACTGGGAGAGTTGTAATATCCCAGTTTTGACCATCAAGCCAACAAAGGATACTAATTCTGGAAGGACTGCATTGAAAACTGCTTGATCAGGCTCCCAAGCTTCTATGTAACCCTAATTAAGAGCCCTACCTCCATCATCTTGAACCAACCTGTCAATCATTTCCTTAGTCCTTGAATACTTACCACAATCTGATTTATGCAAGGTTGTTTTCTATGTACTTTAAAGTAAGGTTCAACAATTTCCCTACATCTCCACACAATTAACCTTAAAAGATACCCACCAAGAAACTCAAAGCACTGCACAAACCTAGAGCAATGGTTTGAAACATTATGAGAGAAATGGATTGAACCTTGCTTACTAACTTAAAGTTGGATGTGAGTACTTTATGTGGAGACTGACGATTAATCAGTTCTCTCTCTATCGGCACAGGTATTGACAAGATTCAATGTCTAATTTCGTCACATAAACACAGTCATATATGTACTTTTGAAAAAACTGTGTCGTTACAATTTGGCTCATAATGCAACCTGCTGCTTTGTGATTACTTTTTGCACCAAGGAAACTTGTAAGGCAACTAGAAATCAAGTTCAAATAGGAGACTTGTTCCCAAGTAAAAATCACTCTGCTAGTTTAACCTCTCTTTCACTATTACACTGTGAATACTGCATCAAAAATATGTAAATGATTAGAGTTCTATTGTTGATCATATACAACGATTTGTTCACTATCCAATCTATAGCATTTGCGATGTGATTCTCTCATTTGGTTTTTGTAAGCACGTTGCGAAAATTATGTGTACTCTATCCTACATTGTTTAAATGATTGCATACGCTTTCCGCCATTTCAATAGCAAAAATATCTCCATATAGATTTCCAGGCGTGTGAGGTAAGTATTGTTGTGATTTCAAATCCTACTCCTCCACCCTTTGATAAACTGGATAGAGCGATAAAGCCGGATCTCTTATTTAAGACCAAAGCATTGCTCATTGTTTGCATGACCTTTTTGATAGGAACATGGGATCCCAAAATCAGCACCTTCTTAGTTATTGTAGGCAAGACAGCTTCTTGATTATCATCAAATGGCCAACTCATTTGCCAAGCTCAAGCCTAGCACCACAGGCAATTTTTCTCACAAGTTTTTCCATAATAAGTTTTCCAATAGGAGAGCAAATTTCATGATTATTAAGTTAGCCTATTTGAAAATCCACAATCCAAGGAAGATTTGAACATGAAAAATACACTTATTGCAAAGGAAAATACATGTAAGCTAAATCAATATCACGTACGTGACTACAAATCGATGAAAAGGTTTCCAATGCATTTTCAAGTTCAAAATGATGTCATTTGATTGAATCTCATTGCAACATTTGAAATCCCAAAACAAGAATACTAGAAGCAAATCATCACCCACCCTCCGTAAATCAGGGGAGGATGCAAGACAATCATTATTCATTTTTTGATAAAATGTTAGTTACATCATGAAGCCCTAAATAAGATTTTCTAGGTTTCATAATATAAGTCCGTCCAAATATTGAAAGGTCAATTTTGACCAAAATTAAAGCACAAAAAGTTACACACCTGAAATATAGTATCGAATTAGTACATTACAATACATCATTGCTTTAATTCAGAGTCAGTCCTTGAATCAATCAAGGCGCCTCGTATTCATCCAAGCGCTTGATCAATCAATCCAATAATCATAACAAGCAATGAAGGAATTACTCTTATGTATCAGGTAATTAAATAAACTGGAATAAGGAATAGAGTAAAGCAAAAAAAATTGATTGTTCTTGGAAACAATCAAAAATGATAACGAAAAGCTCAAACGATTGATGAAGTCCTTGACATTGGGGGAAAAGCAAACCAAATAGTAATTAGTTGGCAAAGCCTAATAGAGCTGAAGTCATGAACATGTAATCAAAATAATTGAAAGGGCACTGAGATAATCCTTAAAATAATTGAAATAAAGTAAAACAAGACAAAAAAGTAAACCTGGGAAAAAATTAATTTCCTTAGGTAATCCAACAACCCCATAAAATGCATGTATCAATCATAACGAGCGCGAATTATGAAGTAATAATGCTACAGCTATGCAAGTTTCATAACTTTTTACTCTTTCTGTGACTATCCATATTCTGATCAGAAGTTCGACAACTTTGGCTTTCAGCTCATTTTGAAAGGACTATGCTACAAGGTAACGTCCCTCCAACACCCAACGCAATTGACGGGGGTGATACTCTTCCCATTAGACCATCCCGTCGACCCAATGATAGTGCTGCCTTGTATGCCGGTGACGTTCGTAGGCATGCTGAGCGATTGTTGTCCTTAACGGAGCATACAACATCATTTCGAGGAGGAGAAGCACTTACTCGCTCTCACGAGACAATGGAAGATATTGATGTTACACTATCCTCTCGAGCATCCTCTCTAGTATCATCCATTCATGATGCAGAGGATCGAACTGAAGAAGACAAGGGTTACGAACAACATAAGAAACGTAGTCTTCAAATATCAGTTAAGGATGCCGGGAAGTACGCTTCCCAAATGTTACTTGGAAGCAAACGAAACCTGGGACTTGTATCTCGAAGAGATTTGTCACCCGAATCAGCAGAACAATCTCATGCATCATTCATGGGTCAAAAAGGATTTCTAGATGAAAACTCAATTGAAAACCAAAATCTTAAACGACGACGAACCATCCTATTAGGCTTACTACCTCTTGTCATTGCCTTGATTGTAATTACAGTGGCGTTTACAGCTCACAAATCAAAGACGGGACAAGAAGAACATAATTCCTTGACTCCAGATAATCAATCAACGACTACTCCTAACCCATCTCCCTCCACTGACAACAATCGAACTTTCGATTCCATTGCTACCTTTTTACGCACCTTTACTACTGTTGATGATCAAAATTTTCTAGATGCCACCAAGCCACAGAATCAAGCAATTAGTTGGATGTCAGATATGGATACATTTGCTTATTCTATTCCAGAATCCTCAAAGGTTGACGGATACTTTGATTTCATCCAGCGATATGCCTTGGCAGTCTTGTACTATGCTACAAATGGCGACCAGTGGAGTGATTCCTCGTATTTTCTTCAGTCGACTCATGCTTGTACATGGAATTACGAAACTCTGTTGACTAAGGATGAAGTGATGAAGGTTGGTGTGACATGCAACGGAAGGAAAGAAGTTACAGCTTTAATTATGCGTATGTAACCGTCATCTTGATTTCCATGAAATGGTTATTGTGCTTGGAACTCACTTGATCTTTGTTACATGATCCAAACAGCTAATAATAAGATGAATGGAGAGCTTCCTGAAGAACTTAAATTCCTCACGGCACTTCATCTAATTGACTTCAGCCATAACACCATTCAAGGTTCCATTCCCTCACAATTTAGGGAGCTAGGGCATATGCAGCTTTTTGATTTCAGACATAACAAATTGACTGGATCTATACCTGCTTGGATCGGTACTTCGTTTCAGAATTTGAGGGAACTTGGTCTATCCTTTAATCACATGACAGGTACTCTGCCATCAAGCATGAACCAGATGGAAAAGCTTAAAACTTTGGCCTTGGCGCATAATAATTTCGAATCATCCCTTGCACCCATCATGCATCTGCCGGAATTGGAGTATCTGTATCTGGAAAATAATAGATTCAAAGATACCGTTGATGACCAGTTTTTGATCGATTCCACAAGCCTTGTTCAGGTGGATTTATCATCCAATCTTTTGACAGGACAAGGCCTTCCGCATCACTACTTTGCCTACCCTAACCTGAAGGTCTTGGATTTGAGTGATAACCAGATCAATGGTACAATCCAGGATGTGCATATCCGCAAACATCCCTTGGAGTTCTTATCGTTGAGCAACAATTCTCTGACGGGTACTTTACCAACTACTATTGCATATTTGAGATCATTGCGTCATCTGGACTTGACGGGCAATAATCTATCTGGAGAGATTCCTTCCACATTAGGAAGCATTCAACACTTACATTATTTGTTCTTGAGTGAGAATGATTGGACACCAGGTCCGATTCCTATTTTTCTGTCAGAAATGAGTAATCTCCGAGAGTTGGGACTTCGTGCGACGAATCGGACAGGCTCGCTTTCACCGCAGTGGTTCGAAAGGTTACAATTGTTGGAGCTTTTTGACGTATCCAACAATAAGATGACTGGTAGCATTCCATCTCGTTTGTTTGAGAATTCTCACCTTCACTATGTATTGTTGAATCGCAATGAGTTTGATGGAGAGTTACCTATCGAGGACATTGATTCGAATCTTGAGGTATTGTTTCTTGATAAGAACAGAGTTACAGGTAATTTAACCGGAATTTGTACTGGTTCTAACATCTCTATAGTTGCGGATTGTGTAGATGATGAGATCGTTTGTGATTGTTGTCATTGTTGTGCGGACTCTGATGAAATGTGCAACAGCTATGCTTGGTATATGAATGAAGAGTTTTTGTGGGAAAACAACTATACACGTACGGGATATGCCTTTTCTCCTGGTCTTTTAATACCGAAGACAAAAGGTCGGCATTCTCAAGGTATTCAAGTCAATCACGTCTAATTGATGACACTACTCATTACCAAATTCAATATCCACTTGACGTCTTCAAAGTTTAGTCTTGACCAGCATGAGTAGTAACTTCAAATTTAGGAATTATCTTTTCAATAATCGGCAACAAGAATTGCACTTTTTGTCATCTCTTGTTTAGTCAATATATACATAGAATTATTCATCTTTTTGATTACTGAAGCCTTTATAGTTTTTCTCTTCCTTTAAGTCTCTCTCAAAGATTACGTTGATGTTCCTTACACTTCTTTTTTGGGGGTTTCAACAGTTTTTTCAGCACGTGGATCTCTTTGAAGAAAACACGCCAAAGATTTTTTGGGAAGTGTTTACCTAACCATAAAGTGTTATATTCTAGAATTCTGATTATCGAACAGCTATTTCCTGATCAAAATCGCAACCAAGCGTTTCATTTTGTATCCATTGTAATAGTATCAGTAATAGTAACATTGTTACGGGTCATTGAAACATAATGCAGGTGAACTGTTTCTATGTCCAAGAATAGTTTTAAGTGATGGGGATAGAGGCACGTAAACAAACTGTGTTATTTGTAAAATTAACTACAAAATCAATATCCTGAAACGAGTCCAGTTGACATTACAAGCAATACGGTGGATGAAATATT
>CAAAJI010000108.1:0-31419 GCA_900642245.1 Fragilaria radians | reverse complement strand
ATTTTCGTTTTCAAGTAAAATGATATAAGGGTGCCATTTACACCGTTGCGTACCTTCTAAATGATTGCATTTTCTTGTGGAGAGTGACCTTTTCATTGTCTGGCTTAAATGTCATATCAGCACGAGATTCATTTAGGGTAATGGTAACGGGACATCCCGTTATAATCAAAGAAATCCTGGATACCGATTTTGGGACACAAACAAAGACCCTTGAGGTGTTGAAACATGGGGTCATTTAATGAACAATTTTTCTTTGCTCATGTCATGACGTACCGGAAGTGTCGTAGTGTAATAGACGTTATCATTTTTCGTGATACAGGATTGAAGCCACATAACGTTTATTCTAAAGATAAGAAGAGATTTCAATCGTTTGATTTTCATAGCAAGAATGTCACGATTTTCAAGGCCAACCTCACCAAGTTCCCCTTCCCACACGTACAAAACGGCCAAAACCAAACGGAAAACATTTCCTTTTTTTAAACGCTGTATCCAGAATAATGTTAGTAATTTAATACAATTAAAGAGCAATAATGACACCGGACAAGTCCATTGTGAAGTATTATCAAGCCATTAATTAGATTTTCCAAGGGCATTTTATTTCCACAATATGAACAATGTACAGCACCGATACAGATTTTCAGGACAATCAAACAACAATTTACAAAGAAATGCAGTGACAAATCAAGTTCACATGATAATAGCATATTCACAAAACGTCATCAGATTGATGGATGAGATGGAGACTAACTGATCAGACGGGGAAATATTAAAATTTTAATGTGTCAACAAACACACTATTGGACAGATGCAATTATAGGATTTTCCTTCTCTGGTCTACTATGAGGCAATGGGCCACAACTGATTGTTTTTTTTCAAACCAACAAAAGATTAAATATAAGTAAATTGAGTTAATGAATTTCATTGAATAAGAGTAAAATAAAATCCTCAACGTGTGGTGTTGAAATAATTTGTTCAAAGCACTTTAAAAGGAATCATAACTTTGGATCACATAGTCCCAAGAGCCAATAAACAAAGAAGATGGTTAACAGCTTGAAAAAAGATGAAGCACCCTCCATTTTGAAAACATTTTCTCACATTGGAATCCCTGACATTTGAAATTGATAAATGAGAATCTACCAAGACAGAGAGTTCAGAGGATACTCTCGGCTGGGACTCTTCATTCCCGCTTTTTTGACTGCTCATTTCTTTGGCTGACAAAAGCGTAAGCTGCGTCATTGATGTTTGAATTATTTGCAATCATCAAACAGAGGTGACAATGAGAATAGTTAATTTCGTACCCTTGGTAATGAAGTTAACATTAGTGATCAAAATTTAATATATTTTCTTCACTAAATGTTCTATCCCCATATTACACAGTGATGTACCCCTTAATCTTACAAGGGGATGATTAAATTGACATCATTCTTCATAAGACTTTGATTCTGTGTGGCTAGAATGGTTCTGTTAAGAAATTTTGAACTAGTGTAGCATTCACAAAAGAGCATCAAATATCTTTCATTGATCTCCAGGAATAAGAAGTTTAGATTGCAAATAAGGGCTGTAGTTTTTCGACGCGAAATAAAATAAAATATTCATCAATTATAAGTGATTTCCAATGAAGTAATTGTTACGATAAGCATGAGTAATTTGACGCATATTTTCCATAAATGCAAGGCAAGTATGGTTAAGGTATGTCACTATGAGGAATGCAAATTGTTGTTTTTGCATATTCATTCTTATAAGTAAAGAAACATCTCATTAATTAATCTGATTTTAGTTTTTGAATGCAGTTTTTCTATTCGAAGTTAATTTTCACATTTATGTCAAGTTTAATCTTTAAGCACTGCTGCTCCGCGATTCATGCGGGTTATCTTTAACTTTAGGTCTTCAACCTGTTGAAGTGCTTCCTGTAACTGCTTTTGAAGGACTTCAGCGTCATCTACTGACATGGTACTACCATCTGATTCCTCCAAGTCAGATTCCACCATTCTATTCTCAGATCTCATTACGTTATTCACGCCTTGGACAGATATGACTCCATTATACGCGGGATGAATAGAAGCCATAGCATTATCCACGCCACGTACAGGGCAAGAGCATACAAAATTCGGAGAAGGAACTCTGTATTCATTGCCAGTGAACTTGATTTCACCTGAGCTCATGTTAAAGGTGAAAACCGAAATGCTATCCGTGTCTTGGTTAGCTACAATCAAAAACTGTCCGGAGGAGTCAAATTGAAAGTGACGTGGAGTTTCTCCTCTTGTATGGAAGTATCCAACAATGGACAGTTGCCCTCTTTGAGGTCCGCTCGATTTGACTCTGAAAATGGCAAGGGACTCATGACCGCGGTTGGAAACAATACAAAACGACCATTTTTGTGAACGCAAATGCGACCACATGTATTCATCGTTGTACTGAATGCCGATGGAACCGTTTTGATAGATTGTATTAATGTGAGGGTAGTCCTACCCTTAAATCGGTCCAAGCATTCATTTTTGTTAGCTGCGCTGTCGATTTCTTGAAGTAGCTTGCGATCCACTGAGAAAACAGCAATCTAAAGTCGAAAGTTAATTAATTGGTAATGATCAACAGCAGAAAGCATCAAAATGGTTGGAACGTACCGTCGAACTTAGTTCATTCACTACATACGCAATATCAAACCTGGGATGAAATTCAAAATATCGTGGACCATCAGGATGTCCAGAACAGAGACCGCTGGGCATAAAGCCAATCTCCATGTCGATTGATGCTGTTTTCTTGTTGTAGTAAAACTCTCGAATCAAATCCTTCCCCAAATCTGGAACGTAGGCAACAGTGCCCACATATCGATCCAAAACAAGGGCATGAGAATGCGGATCAGCCTGTCGTGCTTTAATAGTATTTTCGTCGTTGTGAGAATGATTGACACCGCCATCCTTTTTAGGAGCGGCCTTTATTCCCTCGCCTTCCTTGGGATCATAAATAGAATGCGGAGGACCTTCAAAGTTTCCAGTGAACGGGTGAATAGGAATTACAGAAAGAGTCGAGTTCCAGTAATTCACAGCCAAAATATTTCTTTGATTGTGATCGATTGTCAAATAGCATGTTGACGTTCCACCCGCATCCTCTCGTCCCATCTCATCAAGACTTCCGTCCGTATTGATTTTGTAGGCGATGATCTTTCCATGTTCATGACAGCTTTCTGTGCATGTGTCTATACGAATGGGAGAAGAGGATGAGATGTGTTGACGTTTTTATATATATACTAATTTAGTTAGAGTAACTTACAGACAACATCGAGACGAGGATGAAATCGTGTGAAAGCAGGGTTGATTACCTCTTCCTTTTTACCGACTTTGTTCAATAGTAGCATGCTTCCATCAGAGGGTTGAAAGCGATAGATGTAAATGCTTTGATTGGCTTCAGTTCCTCGGGGACCATGGGCTGTCGAAATAGAATTAAAACTCTGGTAAGTTTGATGTCATGACTGTCTTTATGCCAAAAGTGTCACAATATCATTTCGTTCGTACCTAGCTTGTCAAAATCCGTGTAGGATGTAATGAAGAATAATTGATCGACACATTCTTCTTCTTCATACTCATCAATGTGAGAGTTAACAGCACTGCTGTCTGAAGAGTTTGTTGTTTCGCTTCGAATAAGATGCATTTTTGGAAATTGCATTATGGGATCAAACGAAAAAACAAAAGTGGGAGCCTTTTTTGCAGATGTTGCAGTCCAATCACAGAATTGATATTGGATCGTTTCCTTATAGAAGTTGACGTAGATAGGACGTTTAGAGGTCACGTTCCGTTGAATTCAAAAGCACGGATTTTCTTTCACATGATGTTTTCATGACCCCACCGTAAGAATAGAGCCTCGCCGAAATCTTGCAAACGTTTCAGTGCCGGATAGGAAAATGAGTACCATGCTTTCAGATAGTATATAATTTAATGGAAGTTGAAATATGAACAATATTCCAAAGTCAAATAAATACTTTCTAGTTGTCCTGTTCAGCAGACTGTATACTATGATGCAAAGGGGTCGATACAATCAGTATGGGTGTTCTCTTGACAGTTCGTTGAATTCTACATACAAGAAAGATCTATGAAATACAATACTGTATACGTGGATTTCATGTCACACTGTTAAGTCTTAAGTCACACTAGTTTGTTAATATTTTAAGAATAAATTGCGGTGGAAATAAACTAAACTTTTGATGCATCATTCAGCGGATATTGTGCAAAGCTGCCAAAGGTCAAAACGATGCTTAAGCTGTGAAAAGAACCGGTAAGCTTTTACCATCAAACAACAGTGCTGTAATGCATGTGGTCACAATTCTTCCATGGATGAACTGTTTGGGTTAACATGTGATCAAAAGTACTAATTGCTAACCGAAATCCGTCCGTTTGGAAAATCTTGGTATTTTATAAGTCCCACTTTTGCAAAGCTAAATCTTTTATGCTTTTTCCTCCTATGGAATCGAAGGTTTAAATGATATTGTAATTCCTTCATTACCTTTTGTTCCACGTTGTTGAATTAATATTGAGTCACTAAATATTGATATTACGGAGACAAAGGCAATACAAGTTGATTTTTATATTGCCTGTTGTATTGTCATATGATATTTGAGCCCTAATTGTTTGACGCTTGCGGTAAGACTTGACTCGAAGGAAATCCAGCTTTTCATTTTCGATTGCTTGGAAAAAATAGATTTGGAAGTGTGTCATTAGTTTAGAAAGAGTGTGTCGTGAGGTCGCTTTTTTCTCGTGAATTTCAAAGTTATTGATTAACAAAAGTTTCAACTGAAAAACATTCTTAAGGTATCCCTAGTGTCCAAATATGAATGGGATTGGCTTAGATTTCCATAACTCTTGCAGGTACTGCTACGCACCATACGACAAACCTAAATTTTGTTGCTGGCAAAGGCATATTTAAAAAGAAATCAAGACCATCTAAGCTAGGAAAAGAAATTCAAAAACTCTTGTGAAAGCACTCTCGATTTAATCAAAAGGACATTTATGCAGCCTTGGCCTGTGTGTAGAGAGACCAAGAAGGACATTCGAGATTTTGTTCCGCGCTCGAGACGATAAGGGAGAGGATGGGGCCAGCATCAAAATCTAACAGTAATAAAATAAATTTGCTAGATTGTAATGAGGAACTTTCCACACCTGTTTATTCACGAAAGAATTGATGGAATAGTTAACTTTGACATGTAATCTTATATTTACTCATCTAATTGTAGAATAGGTTACATAGGTAACCATTCTTTCTAAGATATAGCCTTATATGATCTTAGTGATGCTTAATTTTGCTTATAAATTAAGAAGATCATTTAATATCATTTCAGGACCATGATATCATTATGGTAGAGATAACAATTACAGATTCCCAAGTAACAAACAGGAATATATCAAGAATCACAATTGATGAATCTAAGTCATGAATCTAAGATCGCAACGTCTAAATGTTAAGTGTTGAATCTAACACGTAAGCTAAAGAGACTATGTGGTCAAGGAAAGATTCACAAGAGATCTAAGATAAAAGTAACTTTTTAGATCATAATTTTACAATTTGTATAAACTCTTAGAGCAACTTAGAGCATTGCGATCACATGCAGGTTGTTACTGCTTGTACAATGATGACCGATCCAAGGCATCAGACACATATGGAATGATCATTAGATATTATACTTAATTTCAATGATAAAGCTGTTACATGAGATGCCGATACAATTCCAATGAAAGACGGGGCTCTTTGAATTCTCAAAACGTCATTACTGAGATTTATTTGACTGTAAATGAACTTCAGAGGCTTATGGATGAATTTTCTTGTTCCACCAAGATCTTAGATGCAGAATATAAACCTGCAATCTTAGAAGAAGTCACCAAGACTTGTGAAAACCTCAATGAAGGAACAACACCAATTACTCCAAGTTCTCCAAAAATATGAACATCTCTTTGATGGAACATTAGGAGAATTCAACATGGCTCCCATAAGTTTAAACTTAATAAGCCCGGGATCTAACCCAGTATATGCTCGTCCCTATACTGTTCCTAGATCAGTGGAGCTGCAACTGTGCAAGGAAATTGCAAGTTTAGTGGACATTGGAGTCCTTGAAGAAGATTATACTTCTGAATGGACATCACAAACATTTTCAATTGACAAGAAGAATGGTACTATACGAGTTGTTTCTGATTTCAGAAAACTCAATTCATTACTTCAACGTCACCCATTTCCAATACCAAAAATTGGGGACATGATCAGATCCATGGAAGGATTTACCTATGTCATGGCTCTAGATTTGAACATGGGTTACTACCATATCAAATTGGACACGGATGCCCAAGAGCTATGTACAATCATCTTTCCCTGGGGGAAATATGATTACAAATGCTTACCCATGGGCATCAAGATTGCCCCAGACGTTTTCCAAAATGTCATGTCAAAATTGACCCAAGATTTGGAATATGTCAAAACCTATTTGATGATTTGTTAATTCTAACAAATAGCAATTTTGCAGACCACCTGACTAAGTTCGAGATGGTACTAGCAAGGCTCTCAACTGCTGGTATGAGAGTCAATGCATCTAAATCAAAATTCTTTGCTGAACAGATTGAATATCTGGGTTACTGGAATACCCGAAAAGGTATCCAACCAGTGTATAATTAGGTGGAAGCCATTCTTAAGATTAAGGCTCCAAAAACCAGGAAAGATGCCAATTATTGGCATAGTCAACTTTTATCGCGTCAAATTGTTTTGCAGGAGTGAGTTACTAGCTTTTACTAGTCTCACATCAAGTAATGTCAAATTTGAATGGCTCCCAAGTCATTAACAGACATTTGACAAAATCAAAAAGGTTATTGGGACTGAGTTGCTGCTAGCATACCCAGATTTTGATAAGCCATTCCACATATACACTGATGCATCTGATCATCAGTTTGGAGCAGTAATTATGCAGGATAAAAAGCCCATAGCCTTATATTCACGTAAGCTTAATGCAGCCCAAAGAAGATACACCACAACGGAACGTGAGTGTTTTACGTTGGCTTTTACTCTTAGAAGAATATGGAGTATCATTTGAATACATCCCGGGAAAGAAAAATGTTGTCACAGATGCATTATCTAGACTAGACATTGATGACCTAAAGATTCAGGAAGAGGAAGTCTTAGCACTCCTCTCTGAATCAGAATTTAGCAACATCAAATTCCTTATGCGTGCTGCCTTAATTTTTAAGGAACAGATGAAAGTCCAAGGACTCAGAGAGAAAGGGTTATCACAACCCCACTACTCTTTATACAACACATTTAAGGCTATGACCTTCTATTCTTTAAGGAAAAAATGTATATCCCTCAGTCTTTAAGACAAAGAGTACTCTCCTGGTATCATGAATAATTACTTCATCCAAGACAGACTTGGACTGAACAGACTATCAGGAGGACTATGACATGGCTTGGTCTAACCCAGGATGTTGAACGTTTCTGTTCCACTTGCCCAGTCTGTCAATTAACTAAGAAGGGACGCAAGAAATACGGTCTCTTGCCTCCCAAGACAGCAGAATCTGGCCCCTGGGTCATGCTTTGTGTAGATCGGGTGGGTCCTTTTACCATAAAGACCCCACTCAAGACACATTCTCTACTGGCTCTCACTATGATTGATCCAGCTACTGGATGGTTTGAGATTGTCTTCCTCCAAACTACTGCTTGGGCTATAAGAAGCACCTATCACACAACACTACAGGCAGCACCCTGTCAGTTGGTGTTTGGCAGAGATATGATTCATAATATTGCATTTACAGCAAATTGGGATCAAATCCAAAAAAGAATGCAGGATCTAGTCAAAAAGTCCAATATAAAGGAAAACAAAAGTCGAATTCCTTATGAATATAAGGTTTGAGACCAAGTACTATTAGAGACACCCGGAATACTGCAGAAACTCTCAACACCTCGTACGGGACTATATCCAATAACGCAGGTATATAATAATGGCACTGTCCAGATAGAAAAAGGAATTGTAACAGAGCAAGCTAACATCAGCAGGATCTATCCTTTCCAATAGAACCATATAATCTTGGGGGCAAATGACATACCTTGAGTTAAGTTCATTAAGATAATACCTAACACTATAGGTTATAAGCAATACAGTCTATTAATACTATAATAGATTACTAAAGCTAAGAGATGTGTGTGTACCGATACTGGAGATGTCCAAAGTTATCGTTAGTACATAGTACATAATATTAGAGTTAATATTCTTATGTTTACTCATAAAAATTTAGAATAGGTTACATAAATAACTATTCTTTCTATACTTTCCACACATTCAATTAAGATATAGCCTTATATGAACTTAGTGATGGTTAATATTGCTCATAAATGAAAAAGATCAATTAATATCTTTTCAGGACCGTCATATCAAAACGGTAGGAATAACTCCAGATTCCCAAGTAACAAAGGGGAATCTATCAAGGTTCACTATTCATGAATCTAAGTTGTTAATCGAAGATCACATAAGCCTAGAGGCTAAGTGTTGAATCTAAAACATAAGTTAAAAGAGACTACGTGGTCAATGGAAAGTTCACAAGAGATGTAATGCAAAAGTAATTTTGTATCATAATTTACAATTTGTATAAACTCTTGGAGCAGCTTAGAGCAGAGTGGACGTTTTGATCAAGGTCAATAATGACAATAAAATATCTTTTCCGTGTATGTAGTCTGAGTGAGTTAGGCACAATGTGATGTTTTGAACTCACTTAGAAAATTCTATAATTGAATCTTGTCTTGTAGATTTAACGTTTATCTGTTAGAGAATCTCTTCAACACTAAAATTGTGATTATATCGATTGAAACTATTGCTAAATTTGAATTCTTACTTCCATGTATCGCTAAATCAATTGCTAAACCAACTGTGGATATAACTCTATCCCAAACTAAGTGAACACTAGTGATGTAATCCAATACCCTTCCTATCTCCAATATTCAATGGTTTGATTCTTCCTTTCCTAAGAATCTTTTCATATGCCTTTCATAAGTTTCTTTCCCAAAGTTATATCTCTCACATTTTTGTCAGACTTAACAAATATGATCTTGATAAACTCAGCAGCCACATGCTCACGCACAAAATGATGTCTTTTTGTCAATATGCCTAGTGCGCACGCCTGAACTTGAATTTTCAGCCATAAAAATTGCGCCAATATTATCGCATCTCACCACGATTGGAAGTTTAATTTGAAACGCCCATTCCAGATAATAGATAAATCTAATTTCTTTCACAGCTTCTGACATGGCAACGTATTCTGCTTCACTACTGGATAGTGTCACACCTTTTTGGCCTTTTGACCTCCAACAAATAGGCACACCAAGCAAGGAAATGGCAAATCCTGTTACGCTGATAAGAGTATCCCAATCGCCTGCCCAATCACTATCACTATATGATACCATATCCCATTCTTCATTTTCTAACTTAGGGGCCAACTTCAAACAATGTTCTTTTGTATCAAGAACAAGTTTGATAACTCGTAGCATTTCCTTATATGCAGCTAAATTTGCCCCAACCATGCAGTTAGAAAGCTCACGTACAACATTTGCAATACCTGGTCTTGAATATTTGATGAGGTAGAGAAGCATTCTCACCCCAGAACGGTATCTTGACTGCTTATCCATTTTCATGGTTTCAGCTACGTCATTTGATTTGACAACTTTAAACCTGAGTGTCCCAGGGGTAGCATAATAACTTAGATTGCTAACTTCTTCTCCACAATTATCTTCCAATCCTTTCAATAAATGAGGTTGCATGACCAGTATTTTCGCATTCTCTCGGTTCATCATCACTTTGCAGCTCAATTAATCAGTCAAGAACTCTTCAACCTTTAGACCAAAACCATACCTTTGAGTCCCTTGATTACCTTCTCAATGTCTTCATCACACCCAATCATCATGCAATCATCAACATTTATTCCAACCAAAACTATTCCATTTTTCGTAAAACTTGTGAATAAACATGGATCAACAGAGTTTTCTTTAAAGCCACATTCCTTTAACGCCAAACCTAGTTTCTTTTTGAACTCCCGAGCACTTTGCCCGTAAATCCTTTTCTTCAAAGAAAGGGACTCTGTTTGCTTATCTCCTTCTAATCCATCAGGCAAATGCATATAGATTTTCTCTTTGAGCTCACCATGCAGGAAAGCCGTTTCAATGTCAACAATTTTCCCTTTTAAATTCCAAACCATCATGATAATTAACAAAATTCGGAGCGTTACATCATTCATAACTGGCGCAAAACTCGTCAATTCCAGGGAATTGGCTATATCCACATGCATCAAATCATGCCCGAAATATTCCATTCCGTTTAATTTTGAATTTCCATTTATTTTTCACACATACACGATTACTAGGCAACTCTGATTTCTCAATTTTCTTGTAGACACCTTTATCCTCCATTTCCTTCAATTCTCTCTGAATAGCTTCCCTCCATTTCGCTCTTTCCTCAAGATTTGGATTGATATATGCATAATCAAACGAATCAGGCTCTTTCGGTTTTCCTGTCAATTTCAAGGCAAGATTGGCTCTATCAAGGATCAACTCCCTTCCTGGTTGATTATTCTCCACAAATCTCTCTGGATCAGGGTTAAACCAGCTCTTTAACTTGGATACTTCCCTCTTTGCTTTGTCCAACCTCCTTATCAACTCCTTCAACTTCATTATGTACTTTGGTATCCTTCTGTATTTCTTCTTCATTGCCTGAATCATCAATTTTGTCAATCTTTATTCCATTTTGGCTTTTATTCCAAGTTCCAAATGATTTTCCAAGCCAAATTACATCGCTTGATTTGATGATTCGCTCAGTATTTGGATTCAGAAATCTGTAGACATCTGATGCATGGTCTACACCATATCCAACAAACATGCAAGTGGTCCCTTTGTCTGCCAACTTTGATTGGATCTTGTCATTTGTTGTGATGACACACATCTCTCCAAATTTTCCGAGTTTCACTGGCTACTTCAAAAGTCCATTAAACATTAAATTATTAGGATCCTTTTTGCTTTCTTAATCCACAATTACATTCTCACAATATGCAGCAGTAGAGGCGAATTCAGCCCATAGTCCTTCACGAAAATCTCCATCTACTTCAGCATCATTAAGCATTGCTCTGATTCTTCCATCCAAGGTCTGAAACTTTAGCATTTCTTTGCGGAGTTCGAGGTCCACTATATTCAAACTTAATGCATAATTTTTCATGTTTGCATGCCTTCTCCAAAGCATAATTTTCACCGGCATCATCTAATCTAAACATTCTGACAAAAATGTTATTGTTTCTCAATTCTTGAATCAACCCAATTACATAACTTGATAGTTCATCCTTTCTTTTCAAAAAATAGGTCCAGCAATATCCAGAGAAATCATCTACAATAAGAGCCCAAAATGTTGCTCCTCCAAAGCTCTTGCCTTTAATGGAACTAATGTCAACATATAAACGCTCACATGGGGTGTTACTACCTCCCTTCCAATCCTTATTCACATTTTTCTGTCTGGCCTTACCAATTGCGAAAGGCTCACAAACTTCAAACTTTCCAGTGACTTCATATCCTAAGGTCTTTCCAGTTAATCTAGCACTGGCTTCACCACAATGTCCAAGGATTTTATGCAGATTGTTGATATCAATACTCTCACCCTTTTCCAATCCCATAGGTGAAGATTGGGGTTAATTTGATCCCAGATGCGCATCCATCCTTTGTTTTGATCAAGGTGTCAAAATGTAGGATCACATCATTCTTTGTCAGCGTGAATATTCTGTCAATATTACCAATCTTGGAATGCTAAACAAGTTAAACCATAGGTCAGGAATATATTTTACTCCTTCAAGTACAATATGCACCTTTTCACCATTATCCTGCTCCACATAACACTGTAATTTTCCAACCTTTTCTGCTATCATAGTATCACCATTCCCCACTGTTATCTCCTCGGAAATTATCTTGTAGTCATAAAAACCTTTATCATCATTGCAGTAATGCTTTGACGTCCTACTATCCCCGATCCAAATCTCCTTGTCAAGATTTTAGAATTTTCAATCGAATTGAAAGCCACATCCGTCATTGTGGTTGCAACACCATTTCTCAATCCGAAAAATTATTTTCACCTTGACTCTGATTTTTCTTCATTAACTTAAAGCAATTAGCTTTTAATTGTTCAGGTTTTTTACAATAGTTGCAAATAACTTCAGTTTTCATCTCCTCAACTTGCCTTGACGTACACTGACTCGATCTTCCAAATTTATAATCCAAATGTCTGGATCTTCATCTTTGCTCAACTTGCCTTCTCAAATATTCTTTCTGTTTTAAACAATGACGGTGCAGAGATTGGATCATATTTCTTTTTCAACTTTTCCATGCCAAAGCAGCATTTCCATCTTCATACTCCTTGGTTTTGCAACCCTTGACAATCCCAAAGGCAATCTTTCCAGCACTAATGGTGGCATCAATTGAAAGAATCAACTCCGTAAAAGGCATCTTATTCAAATAAACTATTGCCATCATACGCTTTCCTTCCTCTGTTCCTTCATCCATAGGGTCTTGGGTCCTTGGAATCTTCATTCTACCCAACAAAACGTCTTTTTTACCTGATCGCTTGGCCTTGGCTTGAAACTTCTCACTCCAAGTGGGCCAATCTTCTTTCTTCCCGGAAAACTGCAATACACAAATAGTACTGAAATCTGTCATCTTCAAGACGTAACTAAACCAAGCTTAAATTAAATCCTTTAACTTAACAAAAGTGACAATAAGTACAAAAGAAGAGGACTCCTAACATAAACCTTACGTTTATACGTGTTAGAGAACCTCTTCAACACTAAATTGTAATCACTAAAGTATGGATTAAAACTATCGCTAAATTTGAATTCTTTCTTCCATGTATCGCTAAATCAATCGCTAAACCAACTGTGGATGTAACTCTAATAATTGCCTCTACGGTCCTGAAGCAGGTCAACAGTATCAATTTATCCTCTGGCTAGTTCCTTTACTGTGAGTTCAAGAAAGAATCTCATATGGATTGGGTTGCCCAGCAAAGTTTTCTTGTACTGCTATCGTTTAGTTGTCATATATTGTCTTTCAACTGTGTAGAATTTAATTTAAATGCTTTGAACTGTTTATCCTTCATAGTTACTGCACTCTGCTGATGATCAGATACATGAGTATGAATTTGAATAGGCAAAAAAAGTCTGCTCGTGATAACTCTTTATGAAATTGAACATCTTTCACATTTTTTCAAAAGCTTTTCGATGGGTTGAATGCTAATGCATCTTGACCTCTCTTGATGTGAGACTGGTCAAAGGGACAATTACCTCACTGCTACAAAGGCATAAGCGGCAATAGAAGTTGACTATATTGATAGTCTGGCAACGTTCTTTATTCCAAGCATAGCTTAAATCAAATTATAAGTGGGTTAAAACCTTGTTTGGTTCTCCAATAACTCAAACACTATACTTTTTCTGCAGATAAATAAGTGTTTTTAGATCTCTGATCAGTCAGAGCTTTGCTAGAATCTCTCTTAACTTAGTATATAGTCCGTGACACTTTTAAGTGTTAAAACACACACATTATAGATATACGTCTTCCAATACTCCATCACGATGGCACATATTATTTTAAAAACCAAAAAAGCACATGCCTCCTTGAACTATTTCTTATAAGCGTATTGCCTTTTTCTTTTATGACTTTTTAAGTTGATGGAGCGGGCTCAATTCATGATTTCTAAGCCTCAAGGCAAAGCTAGTTTGATCTGCAATCCTCTCCCTTCCAGGTATTGAGTTACTGATGATTTCTGTTGCTTTTGGACTAAAGCAGCCTTGAAACGTTTTCTTTGTTTATGCTACCTTTGGCTCTGAGGTCTTACTTTCAACCTCATCACTGGGTCTTTATTCCAGCTCACCTCCCATAGATTATTGTTCATTATCATCCATATGGAATTTACCTTCATTGATTTGATCTCTCGGTTTCCAAATTCTCTGAATGCACGGAGTTTATACACAAAATACGCGTCCTTTTCATTGCATAATTCATAGGGCAACTTGATGCTATCCTTTGTGAAAAATGCCTCACCTATCGCACATGCATGGGAAACTTTAAACTTTCCATGTTGCCCTCAATTATAAGATCTTGCTGCTGTCTTGAGAAAAACTTCTCCACAATGTCCCAAAGCGTTGTGTAGCTTGTTGACTTCAAATTTGTCTGAGCCCTGTCCACCACATTGATTTCAAGCGGATTGCTTTGATTCTAATCCTTTCCTACAGGAAGACCATTTGAAGCTTGCATTTAATAAAAACGTTGTTTAAACCATGAATCAAAAGCTGATTATCTGGCATGGTAAATCTTATATTCCAACTTCATATCTCAGTGCATCATGGCAAGTAATGCAAGAATCTGGATCTTCATTTCTCATTAAAAACACTCTACATAAACAATTTCGCTATTTTTACCAGGCAAGGAGTTGCCAAAGGTTCAAGCATCTTTCAACCAATTCCATGCAATAGTTGTGTTTCCGTCTCCGTCACTTTAGTCTTAAATCCTAGAACCATGTTCAATGCCACCTTATTGCTGCTACTCATCATATCAATGGATAATGCTATCTATTTGTAGGCTAACCCATTGAAATCAATGATTCCCTGGGCCAGTTCTTGCTTTCTTCATTCTTAGCATTGATTTTTCATCTGTCTTGGTTACCTCAAGCTTTCTCAACAATGAATCTCCAGAGCAAATTGCCCTAGCCAATAGCTTATCACTTATTCCCCAACATTTCAACTTGAAATCAAAAAGAATTGGGATGCATCAAATGTTTCAGGTTATTGCTGCTAGAATCGTTACTGGCTTTGATCAATCATTAATCTGTGATCTAGTGTCCTGACTATTGGATCTTCTCCTGTCAGTTGTTTTCATTCTAAAACTTTTAATCAAATAAGTGAACTAAAGCTTTCTATACCAGCTTGAAGAATGTGGTAATAAGATTTGTGTATCTGATCGGAACAAACGATACACTTTGTACGGTTGGAAAAGTTAACCAACAAATGCAGTTGAATACTTGTTGTCCCTCCATCAAAAATTGATAAATTAGCAATACTTGTAAATGTGCACCCCTGATGTAGAGATAAAAATTAAGGGTCTAATAAAACAATTCAAATGTTTGGATGACATTAGACTGATCCATCCTTTTCATTTTTTATTGAATATATTTTTAGCTTATTAACCATGAGTAATTGTAATCTCAAAGTTGCAATAGCGTATGTATCTTTCAAAAAAAGATTTTGATGTTTTGATTATCCAAGAGAGTTGTCCAGACCCACTTTGTCGAGCCATTCACAAGCTCTTGAAGAGAATTTTTAACAAGTTACAAAGCAATCCCAAAGAGAGGGTAATATCTATTCCTTTCGTAGCATTTAGTTTGTACACTTCCTGCAGGCAGCAAGTGCTTTTTTTGGGTATCCCAAAAACCTTCACCTAGGCATCTTTACCCGAAGCATTATTTTGTGATTCCAAATCATGTCCAATCTCGGACAAGATTCCATCCTTACTTTTTAGGGATGCTTTGATGGGTGAAATTTTTTTTGGTGACGAAATTTTTGTCGAGGACAAAATCGACAAGTTGGCCTTGTCAATGGCAATTGCCAACAACGAACCCAATACCAAGACAACACCAATCCAAGTCCAGAAATTTGGTCGTTGGTCAAACACGAGAATTTCAAATGCGTAGGCCCACATAATATCGGATGCTCGAACAACAGATACAAGACCTGCTGGAGCTAACTGACCAGCATAGTTCAACATGAAATGTGCCCCTGCTCCAAACATACATACACCAAATACATATCCCCATACAAGAAGTGTCGATGGTACTTCCCAGGCGCCTTCCATTGGACCTACAAGGATACTAAAGATAGTTCCTAATACAGCCCAACAGAAAAGTAATTGAAAGGTATGAACTCCAATGTTACCAGCCTTTCGAATCATAATGACGACACATGCAAGACAGATAGATCCAAGACACCCTGTAAGATATCCCAAGGATGCAGTGGGAGGATTATTTTTTATTTCACTTTCCAAGCTCCCGAACACAAAGGTTGGTTGGGCAATCATGACTGCACCAAATAAACTAGCCGTCGTCACAACAATATGAAGTACTTTAATTTCCTCGTCCAATACAAATTTTGCCAAAAATATAGTCAAGAATGGATACAATGACATGAGTGTTATAGCATCACCCAGTGGTAAGACTGCCATACAATGATAATCTAACAAGAATCCCATCCCCCCAATGATACCTCTTGCCCACACAAGACGTTTCGCTGCGGCACCCTTCCCAAATGGATGATGTATCAAACGTTGATTCTTATCATCACGTGTCATAAATAGACCCAGGAGGATGAACCCTCCCTGGAAGATACCCCTAGCAAAGACAAGTTCTGTACTTGGAAGACGTCCCCGAATATGTCCCAACTTGACAAAGGCACCAGCCAAGGCATAGAGTATGGCAGATAACAGAACAAGTAATAATCCATAGGATTCCAACGATAGACCACATGAATAGCCTTTCATTTCCTATTGGAATGTGCTTTCTCTGGAATGAAAGGTAGGGTGTAAAGAAAACGAATGGGTGATGGATGGATTCAATGGTGTGACGTGAGACAACTATTTGCGCGTTGGACCATACAGGAAGTGTGATGTGAGTTTTTTTAATCCGCCAGTAAGTATTTAATAGAATAAGGATGAGGATTAAATATATATTGGTCCTGTCAATGAAATGATTTGAAAATTCTAAACGGCAACATGACACGGTACTCTACATGTAGTGGCAGACAAGTACGGTTGAAATGATATTTCAACATCAATCATCTATTGTGTGCCCTTTCATCTCTCTCTTCAATCCATCATTCAACGAGGGTGATTCGTAGACTCTACAACAAATCCTATACACGATACACACACCATGCTCTCCAATAATAAGATGCTGATACTGAATTATATTCTATTCTGCTTGTCACTGACTGCGAATCCATCGTATGGATTCCTTCCCATTACACCACAGAATTTGGCATTGATGTCATCATCATCATCATCTCAATTGCTATCAAGCGCATTGGATCCAACTGATCCTGCTCCACCATGTATTATTCAAGTCATTGGTGTGGGTGGTGGTGGAGGAAATGCCGTCAATCGGATGATATCTACGGGTATTCAGGGTGTATCCTTTTGGGCCATCAACACCGATGTCCAGGCGTTGACCAAATCACAGTGTTTGCAAAAATTAAACATTGGTCGGAAGTTAACAAGAGGATTAGGTGCGGGGGGTGATCCATCGGTCGGTTGTGCTGCGGCTCAAGAATCCATTGAGGAAATTCGTGCCATTGTTGATGGGAGTGATATGGTCTTTGTGACAGCTGGGATGGGTGGGGGGACTGGTAGTGGTGCAGCACCCGTCGTCGCAGCGACTGCCAAGGCATGTGGTTGTCTCACAGTGGGCGTCGTCACAAAGCCATTTGGATTTGAGGGCAAACGACGGATGGATCAAGCCGAAAGGGCCATACGGGAATTGAAGAATAATGTCGATACGATGATTGTCATATCGAATGATAAGTTACTTCGGATTGTTCCTGATAATACACCAGTGACAGAGGCATTCCTAGTAGCAGATGATATACTTCGACAGGGAGTTGTCGGAATATCCGAAATTATTCTCAAAACTGGAATTGTCAATGTTGACTTTGCAGATGTTCGGACTGTCATGAAGGATGCTGGGACAGCACTCATGGGAGTTGGAACTGGTACGGGGAAAAATCGAGCTGCCAATGCTGCAGTCGCTGCCATTAGTAGTCCTCTCTTGGACTTTCCCCTCCAAAAGGCACGCCGTATCGTCTTTAACATTGTGGGGGGGTTGGATATGGGCCTTCAAGAAATCAATGAGGCAAGTGAGGTCATCTTTGAGAATGCCGATGAGAATGCCAATATTATCTTTGGTGCACTTGTAGACCCCACCATGAGAGAGGAAATGAGTATTACTGTACTGGCATGTGACTTTGCCGAGCAAGACAGTGATGCCATATTGCAAAGACTTCAACCAGATTTCTATAAGGAGCGACGAATAAGTACCAAGAGTCCACTTGGACCCAACTCGAAAGGTGTGGAGGAAACAACCAAGGTAATAACTAGGGGATTCAATACACCAGATGGATTTGTCATCCCCAAAAGAAAGGAAGGGTTGCTACGAAGAATGAAACGAAAGTTATTTGGTTGAAACTGACAAAAACAATTTTTGTTGTTGAGAGAGTAGTAGATTTCTTCGTTTTGCTAAATGGTTAATCCTTGAACTATCTATATATCCTTACATGGTATCAATTTAGATTCTTCAATTCAACTGGCTAGAAATAACCATATCTTGTGATAATTTTCTTGAATTCCAACAAACAATCACAACTACAAATAGAGTGTGGAAAAGAAAAGCATACAGACTCAAAAAGGCTAGAAAGCAAATGTTGATTTTTTAAGTAAGGAACAAATCCAATGCAAGAACGTATTGACTCCCTAACGATTGCTCTTGGACACACGTTCAATTTCATCCTTCTTCTTAATAGCATAACTATTGGATGATCCTCGTGCCGCATTGATAAGCTCTTCCGCCAAACACTCGGCCATAGTTTTGAGGTTACGGAAGGATGCCTCACGAGCACCGGTAGCCAATAGGTAAAGTGCATAATTGACACGACGAAAGGGGGACATGTCTACGGCCTGTCGTCGGACAACACCGGCACCACCCACACGAGTCGAATCCTCTCGTGGACCAGAATTAATAATCGCATCGACAACGACCTGCATTGGATTTTGATCCGTCAACAGATGGATAATTTCCAAGGTATGCTGAATGATACGGCATGCCATCAATTTCTTACCCGCATTACGACCCTTCCTCATCAAGCAACATGCCAAACGTTCGACAATAGGACAAGATGCCTTGCGGAAACGTTTCTTTTGATAACGACCGGCAGTGTGGGGAAGGTACGTGGCATGATCACCCTTGCAGGCAATGTAATCCTTGATTTTATGGATGATGGCAATGGAGAATAATGAGATGACAAATTAATATGCATAGGAAGGCAATTACTAAAACAACGTTTCGACACGCATAATTCAGGGTTGCAATTAGCATCACGTACCACCAGGGAAATGTCACGAACTTCAATGTCATCAAACTTCCATTTACCAAACAATTTAATCTCTGCACCTCCTGAAATTTGTACGAACTCCTCTTCCTCCTCAACTACTGCTTCCTCCTCCTCATAATCCTCGATTTCTTCTGGAGTATCAACGATAGCTTCTTCCTCAACGTCGGCCATGGTGTCTGTAGTAATATTTCAATTCCAACGGAGTAAAATTAACCTTCCTGTAATCCTAGGAAAGAAGTAAAGAGGTAAGGTGACCACCAATCGTCTGTCCGTCGGTCCAATAATCAAAAGGTTGACTATAGTGTTACTGCGGAAAAAACGTAATACTACTAGTTCCGTTCCACAAGCTCACCCACACACACACCGTAAGGAAAGTCTTAGCGTCAAAAGAAAGAAAGAGAATGAAAATTTGAAATTACTAAATTTTTGGTCAAACCTGAACAACAAGGAAGCATTTCAGTATTTGATGGCAAATCCTCAGAAGTTCAGCTAAGGCAGTCAACATTTCGGGACTCACGCGGGCTACAAACGCTTTAGAATGCACTCCAGGAGGTCATTGACAAATGTTACTGCCATCCATCAAAGCTCAAGTATATAGTTGGTTGTTAGAGATTGAAGAAATCACAACCCTGCAACTTTTTGACATGGATATTGTTATGGTACGTGCTTCCAGTCAATAGATTTGGACTTGATGCAAGGGAAGTAATACAGACTTTCCTTTTGCTGAGACTGTAAGCTAAGTCATTTTATTCTTTGACTCATTGCTAATGTAAGGGTTATCATTGTTTTGTCTGGATTGTAGAAAAGCCAATGCTTTCAAAAATTAATCATTTTCTTTCCAAGTCATTGCTAATCAACATTTTAAATCTGTGAAACGTAAAAAAACGAAAATCATGGAAATTCCTTGCACCTCCTTTGATGGTTCTTAAATTTGCTTTACTTAATTTATACACGTTCATCTTCAATTCCGGTAACATTTGGAAACAGTTGTATCATTTTCAGCACTATTTTTCTTCTTTGTTGAAAAAATAGCGGTAGAGAAATTTGAGAATAATTCACCGGCAATATATTTTGTGAAAAGATCAGCTCGATTCTCAATTGAGAAAACAAAGGTCGATATTTACAAATTCCTCATCAACCCTTTTTTCTGCTAAAATGATAACTGATGTCATCCTGCTAGGGCCTTTCACTTGCTGTTTGGGGTTTGCTGAAATCCGCTTTGATCTCGTCTGCACCTCTTCTCTCGGTCCAAATGAAACAAAAATTTATGCCATAATTTTCTCTTCACGAAGAGCTTCTGAAATCGCTACATACTAGACTTCCATGCTAGAAGGAGAGATGGAGTTTTTCTTTTTGATTTTCATCAGAGGGGATGTTTGTTTAAAAAAATGACAGATCCATGTGCACTTCTTTGATTTACTTTGTCTCTTCTAGAGCTGTTATCTGAGAAATCAACTGAATCTTTTCTTTCTTTCTTTTCCTCAGGAGTAAAATTTAATTTCAATGTTTTGTTTGAATCATATGGTTTAGCACACTCTTAAGCTCATGCCTGGTATGTTGGATCAAATATACCAGTTTTCCAATCCCTGAATGAAAGCTCATTTCTTTTTGATCATCTAAATTAGCATACATCCTTTATTTGCATGGATTATAGTGACTCCTAAGGCTAATGGTGTTTCATGAATTTTCGAGGCAGGTTTGAAGTCTATTCTTCTCACAAAGTTAACAACGAATCCTCAATTGATTTCATATCCTACGTTTCCTTAATAAATCTGCACTCCGGAAAATTATCCACGATTCTTTCAACTTTTAAGTTAGATACCTTTTTAATCTTCCTTAACGTGTCAAATATTATTTCTTCATTTAGCTATCAAAGTGTCAACTAAGATTTTATTTTGCTAAATTTCAGAAACCATTTCCCATTCCAATTCAATTTTTGTTGCTTGCATATTCAAATTGTGTGACTATGCCATTTTAATGTTTGTACCAAATCTCCCACAATCGAAATACCTTGAGAAGTTCATTAAGATAATACCTAACACTATAGGTTGTAAGTCTATCAATACTATATTGAAGTACTAAGGCTAAGAGATGTGTGTGTGTACCGATACTGGAGACGTCCAAAGTTATGATTAGTACATAGTATATAATACTAGAATTAATATTCTTATATTTACTCATCTAAAACTAGAATAGGTCACATAGGTAACCATTCTTTCTATACCTTCCACAAACTAAAATAAGACATAGTCTCAGATGAATTCAGTAATACGTAATATTGCTTGTAAATGAAGATGATCATTTAATATCTTTTTAAGACCCTCATATCAATACGGTAGGAATAACTATTACAGATTCCTAAGTAACAAACAGGAATCTATCAAGATTCACGATTGAGGAATCTAAGTTGTGAATCTAAGATCACAATTCTAAATGATAAGTGTTGAATCTAACACGTAAGC
Source organism: Fragilaria radians (assembly GCA_900642245.1). Lineage (NCBI taxonomy): Eukaryota > Bacillariophyta > Fragilariophyceae > Fragilariales > Fragilariaceae > Fragilaria > Fragilaria radians. The sequence continues at coordinate 9,776 of CAAAJI010000108.1, read as the reverse complement.
TAAAGAGACTAGGTGGTCAAGGAAACACGTTGCAATTGATTCACAAGAGATCTAAGATAAAAGCAACTTTTTAGATCATAATTTACAATTTGCATAAACTCTTAAAGCAGCTTAGAGCAACTATATGCTTTACTAAGCCAGCTTGTATTGTGATATAAACAGATTACTTAGTTCTAACCTTCATAGATTGGAATGTTTTGAAACAATGTTCTTCAGGATAGCCAAAGAATGAGTTCAAATCACCATTGCCTTCAAGTTTTATAAATCACTTCTTCTTTCTGCTTGATACTCATTTCTCCAATTTCCTTTAGGTTCTTTGTGTAATGACTTATTCATAAAGCTTCTCATGCTCATCATCAGAAGATTTGACAGATTTGATAAAGTTGTAGCTGTTGTAGCATAGTCTGTCCTGAGTCTCTGATATCCTTTATTGAAGCCAGTACCATTGAGGATTGATGTAATCAGCATAACTCCCCTCAACATTGCTATGTTCAGTATTGCTGGAACAAGACTTCTCTTGGCTTGCCCTTTAAATTGTGGTATGTTGAGTGGGGTATTCTCTCTGCCGCATTATCCAATCTTATGAACATAACAGTTTCTTTTATGCCTTTAATTAGAAATGACATTGCTCATGAAACTTCATTTCTTTAACTTAGGCAAATTTCCAAGCATGTTTGTACATTTTTTTGTCTTCAAATAAATACCGACACTTTGATTTCTTTACATGGATAATTAATCTCTTGCCTGCTGTTAGTTGTTTTAATTTGTCCCATCCAAATGGTGAGGTCTTGACCCTCTGAATTGACTTAAACTTCCTTTCTTTATCTTAGTTACAACTTCCAAAGCATGTTTTTCATTGTTCTTCAGATTGAACTTACATGGGTACGTGTTCTCTTGCCTGCTGTCAGATGTTTTAATTTGTCCCATTCTAATGATTTCTCAAATATTTTACATGATTGTTAAAATTTTGGTTTAAACCAGGTACATATGTCACATTGTCAAAAATGAATATACTTTCATTCATGGTTGATTCCTTCCCAACAATCTTTTTTATAGGTCATAATTTAAGGGTCAGACTGAAGGTCATGTGACTTGATGCTCCTCTGTCAACTCCAGATTTCTTTTTTAAATTGGTCGTTTTTGGAAAAATTTAAATATCCTCATTCTCTTGATCAATATTTGTTCTTCTTTCTCTAATTTCTTCTTGAATTTACAACATTGATCAATGGTACCTCAGATTCTACTATAGCATGCTACATGCATTAGACACCAGTGCAATGCACCTAAATTGAAAATCCTGGATAATAATTCCCAGGACAACTATAACAGTTTGAATCAAATAAAATAGCTTTGATGGTCTCTTGCACTCCAGAGAAGAATTGAAAACAAGATTAATTCTCTGATATAATATTCAATGAGCTGTGTGAAATGAGATTGACAAATCTATCAAGTGCGCCAGAAACCATAGCTCTAAAATCAACATTCTAATTACCAGTTTCCAGAATAAATTTGTATCATTGCTGATGATTCCAAGTCTCAGGTTCTCAATACGAACTCTGGTATTCCATTGCGTCGCAAATAAAAACTTATACGAATGCGTCTCGAGAATTCTTTCCTTAGAATTCCTTGACACCATGTATCAAGATTCAAGTTACTTATTCCTTGACCGAAGTAGTGTTAACGGCAGCTATTTTGATTTACGAGAACTATTGTTTTGTCGTAGCAATGTAAACGAAACAAGATGCGTGTATTGTTGGATCGTAAAATTCGATTCCCAACCGGGACTCCAAAAGGTCATAACGCCATAATCATCGATGTCCCATCATTTTTTGAGAAGTCATTAGAGTCTTGTACAGAGTGGATTACAACATCTACCGCAGCCTTCGCTCAAAACTGATTCATGATAAGCTCAGCAATACCATCAAATGTACCAATATCTACCCAAGTATCTCAATTGCGTTGGGAGATAACCAATGCCAAGAAGAAGATATGTCGAACAGAAGATGAATATCGAAAGGAATCGGAACGAACGATGCGAACTTACATGGGCGATGAATCATCAACTTCTGAGTTGAGCTTTGATTGGTCAGCTCATAGTAAGGCTGAAATTATAGCTGCAGCATGGTATGCCAAATCCCTAATTTCCAATAGGAAGGAAAGTAGGTTGTTCATTCCAGCAGATATCTCGAATAGATCTCCGAGGCGTCGATCAAAGCCTGAAATTTCAGATGAAAGATTAGAAATGAGAAGCATAATCACGAAAGATTCACTTGCGTCATATTGTTCCGATGTTGAAGGTCCAGGAGTAAGAACAAAGTTTTCAAAGCGGGAGTTTTACTTCGATGCAAAGGACTTGGAGCCAAACGATCACAGACTGATTGAACCTAGTGATCTAATGGATGATGAGGATCCCATATTTTTGTTGCATCAACTTTGTTTGTGGAAAGATTGGACACAAATTCGAACTTGGATCAGTGAGAAGCCATTAGAAACTGTTCGACGAGGTATCCTAGCACAGAATCCAAGCAATCTCATGACTAGCGTACATGTGTTGTGCTCCTCCTTCTCACATAACTCGATGAAATCACAGTCACCTCCTCTATCCTTACTCCATCGGTTTCTTTTGATTGCACCAGAAGTATGCCATATTCCTGACTATGCTGGACGATTGCCTATCCATCATGCAGTTTTGGCAGGTGCTGATGCAGGTGTCCTGAAAATTCTATTGCAAGCATCCCCGGAGACTTCACAGGTGGAAGATAGTTGCGGCTTTATCCCAATATCCTTGATTCAAGAAAACGATGAAGGGGATATAGCTTTAACGAAGAAGAGTGAAAAGTCAACCGATAGGCCAAAAGTAAAAGACAAAGCCCAAAAGCAGCATGGGAAATCAAACAAGAATCTTCATTCGAAATGTAAATCCAAGCCACGGCATGATGAAGAAAACATTCCGTGTGATTCGAATATATCATTGCCGCAGTCGGAAGCAAGAAGAAAAAAGTAGTGAATCAAGTTGGTAAAAAAATCAAATAGAGAAAAAATCGTGGATGAAGAAGTAAATGAACATAGTTAAATTAAAGATTTTGTTAGAAGATTACATTTCCGTAGCCTCATTTATTTGTGTTCGTGAAGTACTAAGGTTTCAAAATACGATAATATGAACCGTAGTACTTTCCTTCTTTCCTTCAGCCCACGGTGAGCGATGATGAAAAATGTCTTGGTTTTGAATGAAGATAAATCACAGCAATAAGATTAAGAATATGTTATACTTAGACTATTCCTAGATTATCGTCACCCATGTAACTGTGCCAGAAATAAGGATTCATGGAAGTAAGTTTGTTGAAATGAAATGCTACCAAGTAAAGTTAGGATTCGAAGTTGTAATTCTTTTTCAAAGGAAAGTAATACAGACGATGCTGGGATTTACAGTTTAGCACATGAATGAAATTTAATGTGAACATCCCTAGAAATTTCATTCCAACAAGTTTCAAATGACACCAAGATAGTAATGGGAACGCAAGACAATATTAAGCTCCGTCATAGAATCAACATAGACGTTCGCTATGGACATTAGGAATTAAAAGAAGTAAGTGAGTGAATCATTTAATAAAATGTAGATTTATCTAAGTGTTCATGAAAGGATTATCACTTTTCTGCATCTTTTTCTCGTCCCAGTACCACATGATATGCTCGAGATTTCTCCACGCAACGATTTTTGTACATCATTCAATCGCCCTTTAATCAACTTTGATGGTGGCAAAAATCTTACGGATGAACCATAGCGAGGTCAACGCACCAACCGTTCCTGTTACCAAGAGCATCGCGAAGCAAAAGAGGAACATGTAACCAAAATACAAGAGGTAAGTCATCAACATTTTACTGGCCTCCAAGGTACGGAACCAAAATATCGAGTATACAAAGGTGTAAAACGCGGCACTTCCCGAAGTGAAGAAAGAAAACCACCACCATCTGTGGTTTTCAGCACAGAGTTGGTAGTAGACCAAAAGGACAGTAACCTCGGCGCAAGTAATGCAAAGGATAAGAAAAACGATAAGTGTAAAACCAAAGACGTAATAAAATTGGTCCATCCACATCGAAGTCATGATGAAAAAGAACTCCACATATGCAGCGGCGAACGGAACAATTCCAGTTACGGTCATTCCAACATAGGGGTGTAAGAGAGCCGGGGGAGGAGGAATTGCACGTGCAATGGTCGAAGTCACAGTCGGATATTCAATAGTTTCCTTCTTGTAACCAAAGTAAGCCCCCAAGAATACTAAAGGAATGGCAACACAGCACCACATCGCCAGTACAATTAGGACATCAATGAAAGGTGCCGATGCTGAAGAATGAAGAAAGAATAAGTAAATGTTAAAGAACAAGAAAATGCAGAAGCAAATTCCTGGGTAGAGCGTGGCGGTTAGAATGGTGCACAGCTGCCACTGTCTTCCTCTGAAAGACTTGTATAGCATTGAGGAAACGTATCCTGCAATGACCCCACAAATCATATAAAAGACCAAGACAGCAATCATCAACGATCCTCGACGAGCTGGGGAGAGGAAACCAACAGCCGACAAGCAAATGACACCGAGTGTTGTAAAGAAAATTTGAACACCGGTTCCAATGAAGACTGCATACAGAATAGGGTAGCTATCTGGCGCACGGAACACGTCGGCATGAACTAACTTCCAACCAGTTTCGTCAATATCCTCATCCTTCTCTTCATCTGCCAAGGCAGCAAGTGCATTGTAACCAGCAATATCACGCTTTAAATTTCGTACCAAGATCGAGATGACCAAGAGTGATAAGAACAATACAACTAAGATTGAGTTAGTAATTGAGTACCAATGCACTTGTGCTGGAACCAAGTGATCTTCATTGAGGTAGACATCCCATCGTGAGGCCCACACTGTTTCAGAAGGGACCCAAGTGACATCATATGTGTAAAGTATAGATTCATTGATTTCAACCTTCTGAAATGCTCGAATGGAACTGCGATCCAAATGAGATGATGTAGAACAGGTGCTTAATTGCTTCGACCATCCTTCAGACTCGCTGCCATCCCACTCGAATCCTCCTTGAAATTCGTGCTTCACAGACATTGGTTCCACAGTAAATCCAACCACTCTGTATCCCTCTACAGAAGGATCTCGTTGATGATAATCAATAATAATCTTCACGTGGTTATAGATGTAAGCTTCTTGAGTATCAGATGCGATAAAGCCGATGGGAAACCCTCCAGCGTAATGCTTCATTTTCTCGCCGTTAGGTGCCATTCCAATTGCAGCGGATGGTAAGTTATCAATAATCCAGTTGTTATGGTATCCATATTTAATATGCAACTTCATCTTTGCAGCTTCGAGCTTCGAGAGCTTGACCTGACAAAGTTTGGTACAGTACGCCTCGGCGAGCATGTTGATGACATAGGGCGAGCTTTGGATCTTGTTTCCGGTCAAAAACTCTCCCAAGTTTTCACTTGCCATCGTTGGACCATCCTTAGGACGACAAAATGAAAGACGATAGTAATCCTTAGGAACTTGAGTATGAATAGACGTCATCGAATTCACTTTCAAAGCAACAGAATCACCTTTCTGAAAGGTCTGTGGCTGAACGCCCGGAATGTAAAAACCTGCAACAGATTGTAAAATCAGAGCCACAGGCAAAATTGCGACTAAGCGCTTCCAAGTTAGAGGCATGGTGAGTTAGTCTAGGGGATTGAAGCGTCCAAACAAAAGTTAGAAAATGAGAGAGAGAGGCGATGATGGTCAGCGGCTTTTGGCTGAAATCAAAACTATGTAGACTTTGTAGGGAAAATCACGAAATCAATGACCATACCGTCATCCGTTAAGGACTTTAAGATCTAACACTGAGACGCGCATACTGGAGGACTCGACAAGTATTGCAAGTATCCTTTCGGTTTGAAAAGGCCGTTAATCCTCGGTTTCGATTTTGTGTTACTCCGCACTCGAAACGACGATCACCAATGATGCGAGTGGTGAGAGACCACCTCCAACGAAAGCAGAAGGCGCGTAAAACTAATGGAAAATCAGAATCAATCAGAGATTCAGTCTAAATTATGATAAATGTTGCCAAAAGCCTGTATTCTTCAATATAAAGTTATGTCAGAGGTACAGGTTTACTGTACTCCACATCTTTATGCTTCTGATGTCATCCTTGCAGATCAAGCCATTGGAATGGCTTACCTATTGACAAAAAGAACGTGCCTTCATTACGTAGGTGTCAATGTCGTTGAATCTAATTCTCCATTTCATCTTCCTTCTTTCATCAAAAGTGAACGCATAAAAACCTCGTAAAAGACCAATGACACAATAAGATATCTTGATTTATAACCATGATACATGTTTTATTCTAAACACATTATATATTGCCTATTCTCAATATTCATGACATGTACTGTGCCGAAAATGGATAGCACCCTAAACCTAAAAGTAAAGAGGGATTCAAAAAGCTGGTTGCAACAGAGAATCTACCGATAATTGTAAATTTTTCTTGTTGGTTAAGTAAGGACCATTGAAGATGAAGAGCAAAACATGTCCTATTCTTGGCCAAAACAACTCCAGTATGGTTGTGAACAGACAAAATAAACAGGTCATGCAATGAATGTAAACCCATCAGATAGTTTAAATAACTTCGGAATCAGAGTAATTCCAGGAAAGTTGCAAAAGATATCTATTAAGAACCATAAAATTTATGCCTATCACTAACATAGTACAAAATTCATTAAGTTAAATGGATTTATGAGTCCCATTTAAAGGATCTAATGACTCACTTTAATAACTAAAGCCTGTCTGGGGCTAGATACATCGAAGTGAAATCAGATGGAGTGAATTCACCAAATCCACAAATAAAATAGGCATTTGTCATATTCTGCAATATTTTAGATGAAGTAAGTCATTTAGCTTACCCTCCCTCTCAGCCAATGCACTAACATTGCAAGTTAGAAAATGCATTTACCATCCTATGATTGTCCCGTAAAATGACGCGGCTCCTTGGATTACTTTTTCTGTGTAACGCTGCATTGCTCTACTAGAATGTTGGACTGTACCTAAGCAAAGTGCACATTCTTCACGTTTTCAATCATTGGATAGTCAAGTTATAGGAATGGAAATTTAACTTCTCCCACATTTTTCTTCCAAAGTGATACATCAACTCAAATCTGACGAAAGACAATCATTTTCGTAACAACCAAAGGGTGCTAATAATAGGAAGGATATTACACGTATGATTTTGTTACTTCTTTCTTTGCACTATCATGGCGACTGAAGGTTAGTCCTCCTTATTTTTATTTCTCGAGTGCTAACACAAAGAGAGGAATCATAATTGGAAGACATTCCCTAAACGCACCAACTTATAAATTCATTTATCCTTTTTGTTTACGTAAATAATTTCATATATTCTTATCTATCTCTAGATATCACTTAGGTTTAGTCTAATATATTGGACAGTTTTCTCATCAGTACATATCGGGACGATCCGAAGAAATCAGACGTCGATGCTGTGTTTCCTTTTTCTCATTATCCTTTAGGAACAAGTTACTAAATTTCTTCAGAAGGTGCATTTCAGGATCAAATTCAAAGAGTTGGTTGTTTTCCTCCAATTGACGGATGGTATGGACATCCGCTTCCAATACATCCTTGTCTTCGTGCACAAGGATCACACTGCCAATGCAGGTAAACAGATCCACAGTGTAATCTACCTTGCTTCCGATCTTCACTCCCGATTCCAAGTACACGAATGATGGCAATTTTTGAATTAAATCAAATCCGGGGGTTGCCTTAACAGTTCCTCGTCCATAACTTACGAGAATGACTTCCTGACCAGAAGCCTTGAAGGGGCTGGGTGGCTTATCAGGTAGATCAAAGAAGGACTTCTTTTCCAAGTAAGCATCTACAGTAGCCTCTACTTGAGAATATCCTCCTGTCAATGCGCGACAGAGTGGTCGCCAATTTCCATCCCCGCCGTGTGCACGGCAATTCATCTCCACGAGGCATGGACCATCCGGTGTCATCATGACTTCTCCATGGGAGGGTCCATTTGACACTCCAAGGGCATCCAAAACTCCCCGTACGTACGGAATAACAATACGAGCTTCCGGAGACATCGGGTCTACGGGAACACACCCAAAGTAGACAAATTGAGAACCGTTGACTGGGCGTTTGTCGTATACATACACCATGGTCGTTTTGTGAATGCCATCACGTGATACGTGATCAACAACATATTCCTTCCCACGGAGGAATTCTTGGCACAACACCGATGGACAAGTCCCCCCATTCACCATTTGAGATCGCATCAATACATGGAAATGTTCTTTGGCTTCTTCAAAGTTATGACAAAGCTTCACACCGTCGGAACCAGCAGACTCGTTGGGTTTGACCACGACTGGGTATGACTCTGTTTGTAGGAATTGTTCCACGTCTTCAAACTTGTCGGATCCAGCCTGTCGGACGGATCGATAGCCAGCTGCCTTGATGAGTTCTTGTTGAACTTTCTTATCGCGACGATTCGCAATGGCTGTCCCATTGGATCGAACCTTCATTCGTTCGGACAGAGCATCGGCCAAATCGACTCCGGCTTCACCTCCAGCGAGGACTGCGACGACACGAAGTCTCCCCGCTGCCTTCAAGACAAGTTCCATGGTAACATCTAATCCTGCTGGATCTTCATCCAATTCCACATTGTAGGTAAGTCCCTCACAACTTAGTGGAACGTGAGTTTTCATTTCGGGAGAAAATCCAACCGTCCAGAGTGCCATAATGGAATAACCACGCTTTTTAATTTCTTGTGCTACACAACATCCGGTCGAATAGGGATCTACGAGAACGACCATTTCTTTGCTAGCATCTGTCGTTGTCATGGCACGTCGCATCATCGACAAGCCACCACGGAATTCAAGTCGATCATTCGAAAAGTGTCGAACCAAATTAGGACCATATGTGTCACGCGGACGTTTGAGATTGGCAAGCTTGGTCTCGTACGTGAAGAAACCATTGATTTTTTCCATATGACGAATGAAATCAATGTCACGTTCCAGAGTACTGCGATCGGGATGCATCAGGATAATAGAACCAATGCCGGTTGCCAAATCAACGGTGTAGTCAACTTCGCTACCCTTGGTCACACCACTTTCCAAGACCAAGAAAGATGGGAGATTCTTGACAACTTCAAATCCTGGGGTGGCTTCTACAGTACCTTTGGAATGGGACACGAGGATGACTTCTTGTCCAGCTGCTTTGAATGGACTAGGAGGCTTATCCGGTAACTTGTCAAAGTCTTTGGGTTCCAAAAAGGCATCAACTGTAGCTTCTACTTGAGAATAACCTCCGGTCAGAGCCTTGCAAAGAGGTCTCCAATTTCCCTATGTAGAAAAGGAAAATGTTAGTTACATGTCGACTCAAAACAGAGCATCATAATTGGTCATGACATTTTTCATGATTTCAACTTACATCCCCTCCATGCGCCCGACAATTCATTTCGACAAGACATGGACCTTCGGGTGTCATCATGACTTCTCCATGTGAGGGACCATGCTGAACTCCGAGTGCATCCAAAACACCCCGGACATAGGGGATGACGATACGGGCCTCTGGAGATTGTGGATCCACCGGGACACATCCAAAGTACACAAAGGCACTACCATTTGTAGGACGTTTGTCATACACCCATACCATCATGGTTTTATGAATACCATCCTTGGAGACATGATCGACGACATATTCCTTCCCCCGTAGGAATTCTTGACACAAAACGGCTGG
>CAAAJI010000107.1:163855-176649 GCA_900642245.1 Fragilaria radians | reverse complement strand
TTAAGGCAAGATTGGTGGCAGGAGGCAATTGGATGCTGAAGAAGAAATTCCAAATGACCTTCCTATGTCAAAGGGACCAAAAGTCCGGATGACTGTCTATGTGGATGCAGATCATGCACATGACTTGGTAGCAAGAAGGTCTATCACTGGCAAACTTATGATGTTAAATAATACACCAGTCAGATGGGTATCTAAGTGTCTAAAGACTGTAGAGACTTCAATTTTTGTTCAGAATTAGTAGCATCAAGAATTGCAACAGAACTCATTCAAGAGGTTAGATTCATGCTAAGATCATTGGGTGTGGATTTGGATGGACAAACTTTGATGTTTGGTGATAATATGTCAGTTGTATTAAATACATCAGTTCCATCAAGTGTCTTGAAGAAAAAGCATAATGCCATAGCTTATCATTGAGTACGGCAGGCTATAGCAGCTAAGGTGATGAGGTTTGCATATGTGAAGAGCAAAGAGAACGCAAGTGACATCCTGACAAAGCCCTTAAACAATGAGAGATTTCATCATTTGGTCAAGAACTGGTTGTTCCGTGTTCCTGAAATTAAGAAATGAAATTCAATTTTAGAATTGGAATGTTTAGGAGATATTTAACTGATTAGGAAATTTAGGAGGAAAATTTATGAAAAAAGTATATATATATGTTTAAGGAAGAAGGAGGTTAAAGATGTACCTTCAGATATTAGGGGTGTAGAAGGATTATATTGATGATGCTATTTTGCAAGTTGTACGGTTCATCGGTATTTGTAGTGCAGACATATCCCTAACCTTGACTAAGATAAAATTGATGATTCGTAACGATAGGTTCGGAGTTCGATTCACCTTCATACGACTGAAGTTCTTTTGTGTTCTAGTGATTTCCATGGAGAATATCTTTCCTGCATCTTACGTACAACAATACTGCAGTATATTTTGAAAAGAAGATCTAAAAGCCATTTTTGGAAAGATAAATTTGTTCTAAAATTAAGCTATGATGTAAAATTTTATTTTGTGTAAATTGTGAGACTATAAATTAGATAGCTAAATCTATTTTTATGAACATTTTGTAGATCTCCTGTTCAAATTTACTGTGGTATTATTGTACGTAAGATGTACGAAAGATATTCTCCATGGAAATGCTTAGAAAGCAAAAGAACGCAAAAGAACTTCAATCGTATGGAGGTGAATCGAACTCCGAACCTTGACTCTGATCCTTATTCCTTTTTGGTCTACGAGCATCATTTCTTTAACAAGGTTAGGGATACTTCAATACCCTAACTATACTCAATACCGATTGACCGCACTAACTGTAAACATTACGTACGTGCATAATCTTTCTTTCTAACATTAAAATGGTGTCACACAACACTCCATCATCCTGGAACAATTAAAACGGAAAAATCCATTCAATCTCATTTAACTTGGCCAGGCATGAGAACAGACATTGAACAATTTGTACAAAAACTGTCATATATGCCAATTATGTAAAAATCCACGTAAAATTACGGTCATTTCTCGAAACAGGATATAAATCAGGATCCATGGCAGACTATGTGTGTTGATACCATAGGACTTTATTCTGTAACTACAAAGGACAGGTAAATTTATTAGCAATGACACTTTGCGATCCCACATCAGGCTGGTTTGAAGTCGCCAAAATACGGGACAAGACAGCATTGGACACGGCAAAAATATTTGACCAAATATGGTCTTGTTGTTATCCTCAACCGTTATGTTATATAACAGACAACGGTTGCAAATTCCTAGGAACAGAATTTCAAGAATTACTTAGATTGTGTGGAATACAACTCGTTCCTATTACTATTAAAATTCCACAAGCAAATTTCGTCAAATGTCTACATCAGAAATTAGGTAACATGATTTGTGCCTACGATTTATGAACATTTGAATTCAACTATAATTACCCTTGGTGACAAATACTATGTAATTTTGTTGAGAAGTAGTCTCTTCAGTTAACAAAGATGAAGGTAAGAAAGAGGATATTCGAACAAGCAAGTTCCAATGAAAAGTTGTGACTAATTAAGAGATTAACCTATTGCTGACTCATTAGTTGATGACACACACATTTTCAAATTCTTAATATCCCTAATGGATAAACCCTAAACAAATAAACTAAGTCTTGAATGAACATAAGGGATATTTCCAATACCCTTCCTATCCTGTAACGTTCATTCCGTTTTTCCTAAAAATTTCTTTGCATGTTTCTCGTAAATTTCATGGCTAACATTTTTCGTAAAAATATCGGAATCGTTTTCACTTGATTTGACAAATTCTACCTATACGATTCCATCGTCGAATTTTGCGACATAAATAGCGCACCAATATTGTCTGTTTTCACCACAATCGGCAAAGTCATTTCAATCCCAATATCTCTGTGAAGAAAATACAAAAATTTGATCTCCTTTACACCCTCAGAGATTGCAACATACTCTGCCTCACATCTTGAGAGAGTAACTCCTTTCTGGTTGCAAATACTTTGTCAAACAAAGGAGCATATCAACTCCAGAGCGATATCTTTTCTGCATTTCATTGTCTATCAACTCCGAATTATCATCTGGTCGAGCAATTCTAAATCTCGGTGTTCCAGGAGTTTTATAGTCTCTTTTCTGGGCTACTTCTTCTTCAATCTTATCTTTCAGATTGTTGATCAAATGTGGTTGAAGGATTCAAATCTTGTTTCTTGATTCATTTTCCAAAACACGACAACTCAAATAGTCTGTTAATTGCTTTGTAACCTTGAGGCTGAATCCACCAGTTTTCAAATCGGTTATCAATTTTGAAATCTGATCTTCTTTCCCAATAACAAGGCAATCATCAACATAGACTCCAATAAGAATAATGCCATCTTCATCCCATTTGGACAATAAACATGGATCGGATTTGTTTTCAGTAAATACAATATTCTTTAGCACTTCAACTAACCTTTTATAAAACTCCCTTGCGCTTTGAACCAATCCATAAATAGTTCTTTTTAACCTTAAACAATCGGTTTCCTTATTCTTCATGCCTTCTGGAATATTCATATAAATTTCTTCCTGTAGATTTCCATGTAAAAAGGCTGTTTCAACATCGATAATTGTTGCTTGTAAGCCCCAGATTAACTTGGCAATCAGCATAACTCGAAAGCTAACATCGTTGATCACGGGAGCATAACTTTCATTAAAATCTACACCAGGGACTTGACTGTATCCACAAGCTACTAATCTAGCTCTAACAATTCCATTTCGCTTGATTTTAAAAATCCATTTGCATTTGATGCATCTCCTGTCACTTGGTACATCTTCTTTACGGATAACATCCCATACGTCTCTACTTTCCATATCAGTAAACTCCTTTTTAATTGCCATTCTCCACTTCTCACGATTTATAGGATCTTTACAATTCCAAGCTTCATCAAAGGTTCTAGGTTCTTCCTCAATATTCACGCCAAACAGCGCAAGGTTAACTTGATCAAGAAGAATTTCACTTCCTTGCTCTAAATCTTTGAAGCTTCAGGGTTGAAGCTACTCTTCAGACGCTTCATTTGACGATAAAGTTGTACAGTAGTAGTATCTTTGACATTTTGTGGTGTTGAACTTACTTCAGACTCTGGAACATTCATTGCTTTTGCTTTATGAAAAATCATTGATCCATCTTCATCATCACTCAAATAATTGGGAATTGGATCTTTCTGCTTTATCCAATCTCTATGATACATCTTTATCCACTTAATATCTCTCGAATTAATGATATAATTGGTCTCTAAGTTTAACATTTGACACACATCATTGGCATGATCAATTGAGTATCCAACAAACATGCAAAATGTTCCACGATTCTGCAACTTTCCCTGGATGTCATTCTTTGTAATCACCACACCAATTTCTCCAAACAATCTTAGGCTTTCAGGTAACTTAGGAATTGATCAAAACATCAATCGATGCGGACATACTTCTTTATTCTTAGCTGAAGTGATGTTAGATAAGAACGTAACTGTTCTGGCACACTCACCCCAAACACCAGACCTTAAAGTATCCTTCATTCCCGCACAATTCAACATTGCTCTAATCCGCCCATAAAAGGTCTGAAATTTCCTTTCAACCTTGCCATTTTGTTGAGGTATTCTTGGACCAGAATACTCGGATTTAATACTCAATCCTTTGGAGACACATTCCTGTTGGAAGGCTTTATTCTCGCCTGAGTCATCACATCGAATAAACTTCACATTAATTCCAGCGATTGTCAAGTCTGTGAGCAAGACCATCAATTTTTCTTTCAATTCACCTTTTGCTTTTAAAAATAAACTCCAACAATAATCTGTATGATTGTCAACGATTAGGACCCAAAATTTAGCTCCACCAATACTTATATCTCTCACAGAACTAATGTCCAAATAAATCCTTTCTCCCGGAATTTGACTTCCTCCTTTCCACTCTTTGTTGAGGTTTTTCTGCCTAGCCTTTGCCAGCGCACAATCTTGACAAACTTTAATGTTTCCAATCAACTTAAAGCCAAGAATAATAGCAGTTTTCTGCAACTTCTCAGTCCCACAGTGACCCATCATTTCATGAAACTTATTCACGTTGATACGCTTATCTTGACAAATCATAGTTGTTGCATTGTAGATCACTGGAGATGGAAAAACAGACAACTTGACTCCTGAAACAAAACCATTCGTTGTGCGGAGTACTCTGTCAAAAATGACGGAAACTTGCCCTTTAGAGAGGCAGATTGAAAGGTCTTTGTTGCTTAATGTGAATCCATTTTTCAAAGCCCAATTAAGACTAAATAGGTTCACCCATAGTTCCGGAACATACTTAACTTCATGGAGAGTAATAACTAAGCTTGGCCCATGAAGTTGAATCACGTTACACTTCAAACTTCCAACCATTGTTGCGGTCATGGTTCTACCGTTTCCAACCGTGATATCCTCACATATTTCTTTAACATCAAATAGGCCCTCCTTGAAGTTACAGTAGTGTGCACAGGCTCCATTGTTGCAACTCCAAATATGATTGGACAAAATATGATTTTCTGAGGATGCCGTGAACGCCACATCTTGTGAATCATACATCTGTCTATCACGATTACTGTTCTCATTACTGGCTTGCTGAGATTCCTTTTTCTTCAACTTCAGACAATTTTTCTTTATATGCCCAGTTTTATGACAATATACGCAATAATTTGCCCCGGTTGTGTTACCCAACATTGTTGACTTGCTTCTTTTTGCACTGAAATGCCTTATGACCGATTTGACCGCAATTTCTACATTTGCCTTTAAATTGCCCGGCAAACAAAGCCTGTTCTTCCAAAACTTCCCCTTCTTTGTTCCCATTTGTATTCATATTTAACCTTTCAAAACATAGACTCAATTCAGCCTTGATTTCTTCCACTGTCAAGGGCTTCTCTGCATCTCCCACTCTTTTCTCCATTAAAGCAAGTTGCAACTCATAATCTGAAGTGAGATTGTTCAACATTTGGGTCATAAATTGGTTATCTGAAATGCTTGAACCCATATCTTCAAGTCTCACGCAAAGATCTTCTAATTCAGTAATCCAGACTTCAGGATCTTGGCCCTTTTTCAACGCTAGACCTCTAAATTGCTTCTCTAACTTGACCATAGAAGGGGCAGAAATTGGCTCATATTTATTCTTGAGTCTTTCCCACGCAGTAGCAGCATTGCCATCAGAATAATCCTTTGATTTGCATCCTTTAACCAAATTAAAAGCAATCTTTCCGTTACTAGTCTTGACATCAATAGAAAGATCAGTTCTGTGAACGCAATTTCGTTATATTCGATAATCTTTAACGTCCTCTTTCCTTGATCTGAAGCTTCATCAAAACTCTCATCAATCTTGGGAATCAACAACTTTCCTAATAAAACATCTTTAAACCCA
Organism: Fragilaria radians; assembly: GCA_900642245.1. Lineage (NCBI taxonomy): Eukaryota > Bacillariophyta > Fragilariophyceae > Fragilariales > Fragilariaceae > Fragilaria > Fragilaria radians. The sequence continues at coordinate 170,761 of CAAAJI010000107.1, read as the reverse complement.
TATCGCTTGGCTTTTGCAAAGAACGTCTTGCTCCAAATAGGCCATTCATCACCCTTTCCACAAAAAGGAATCACTCTAATGGTGCTTAAGTCTGTCATATTGACTTGTAATATGAATACCAACAACAGAAAACCATTGAAATCTCAATTAACAAAATCCAAGATCAAAAACCGAAAATAACGAAGAGAACTAAGCAGGTACCCACGTTTAAACGTGTTGAGAAGTAGTCTATTCAGTTAACAAAGATGAAGGTAAGAAAGAGGATATTCGAACAAGCAAGTTCCAATAAAAAGTTGTGACTAACTAAGAGATTAACCTATTGCTGACTCATTAGTTGATGACACACACATTCTCGAATCCTTAATATCCCTAAAGGATAAACCCTAAACAAATACACTAAGTCTTGAATGAACGTAAGGGATATTTCCAATATAATTTAGCGTGGGCAATAAGATCCTTGGCTCATAGTATGTTTTTGACAAATTTGAAATATTTAGTTAATACAAAATAAAAAGCTTCTGATCTAAGTGTAGATTGTGAAAAGGATGAAAGGATTAAATATGGCTATAAAGTCAATGATCTAATTATATTGGATCAAGGAACATTGCAACAAAAGTTAGTTTCAAAACGTGATGGACCTTACCAGGTCATTAGAGTCTATTTAAATGGTACTTTAAAAATTTGCAAGGGCATCTATGAACAAGGAGTGATACAACTAACTTACAACTTAAAGTAATTTTAACAAATAAGTGGTTTTATAAGTTAGTGAGCTATTCTCTCTTGCCAATTCATATCACTAATCTACTTTTTCAACGGCCTTGCTGCAATTTTGATCAATTTCCATCGCGTAATCAGGCACCATTTCATCAACTCACTTTGCATTCATTTTATCTTACCCGTCTCGTATTGCAAAAATTGAATACTGCATGTATTGTCTTTCAACAAAAACGCATCATAGTTAGTTGTATCGTTTACCTTTTTAAACGCTCACACATTGTCTGACGATTTCATTCATCCTTGTATGAACTTAGCAAAGTGTTGATGCTCTCATGGGTCAAAAAGTTTACTCATGCTTCCAATTCCTTGGTTCCTTTATGGTTTACTTGGTTACGTTTGTTATCAAAGGCCTCTTTTCCAAGATGCATCCTTGCCCTCAGATGTTTAATCCATGTGATTCCACTACCCTTAGTAATTTGGCTTTTCAAAGATGTTGAGTCTTGGTATATGATTGGTGTAGATATACTTTTCATAGTCACAAATTCCAGAATCTCATGGACCAGCTCAACTAATTGAATACTGTCTGTTAAACCAACTAGTTCTGCCTCTATAGGACTCTTTGTTACACATTTCTGCTTTTTGGAAGAAACATATACAAGACAGCCTGCCACTAAGATAACCACCCTCGTATGCGACTTAGAGTCAGGATGACTAGCAAATGAAGCATCAATATATGGTTCAACTCTTAGTGGTCCGTTTGCTGTTAACTTTAAATTTTTGAAAGAAAAATATACAAGAGAGCCTGCCACTCAGATAACCACCCCCCACATGCAACCTAGAGTCAGGATGACTAGCAAATGAAGCATCAATTTAGGTTGTAGTGGTCCGTTTGCTGTTACCTTTAAATATGTGCCAATAGTGCTCTTTAAGTATCCCAAGACACAATATAATTTCCTTTTGTTTTCAGTAGCCTGTTGTACTTGGGTGTATTGGAAACATATTATAGTTGATATATCTGGCCTGGCCCTCTTGACTAGGCAAAGCAACTTTGCAGTCAATGAGTGAAACAACTTCCATTCCTGTTCCTCGGGTTGTGGAGAATTCTTATCTACCTTAAAGGATACTCTTGCTCTAGGTGACAACTCTACTTTGGTAGCCACATCTCTTACTGAATTCCTCACATAGCTACTCATGTACATGGTTGCTGACTTGTCCACTTTGACTTGCATTCCCAAGTATGGCAATTCATTATTCACTTAATACTGTACTGTCCCAAACATACCAACCAGAACTTGCTTTAGGTCAGTCTTCTCTCTGTCATCAATGATTGCAAGAATATCATCAACTTACATCAAGAGTAGGAGTAATCTATCTCTTTTTACCTTCCTCATGATGCACTTGTCTGTAGGGCAATGCTCATAATCAAATTCCCTCAAGACTTTAGTAAGAAGGTTAAACCACATGGAGCTTGCTTGGATACAACAATAAATTGCCTTTCCCATTACTGTATACATGTATCCACCCTTGTCAAAAAGATTGCTGTGCTAGTGTTTGCACATATACGCCTTTTATGTCAATCTTTTCAAATAGTGCACCAACTGCAGGTTATGATAATTCCCAGAACAGCTAAAACCATCTGCATAGATACTGTTGGAGATGACTTGTTTGGGACATATCTGGATCCTGATCTCTACCATCTGCAACTAGTTGAGCTCTAACATTTTCAAATTTTCCATTAGCTAAGTATTATTCATCAACAAACATGTGTGACTTCAATACTTTATCAGTGGGTGGAATACTTTCTTTCAATACTAGACAAAGCACTTGCAAGTCTTCAAATGCCTGCCTCAATTTAGCAGAAATATCCTTTCTTGTTTCAAAAGCTTTCAATCCAGATTTGGTACTTTTGTGACCCCCAAGAATCAACTTGGTTTATTAATTATCCTTCTAGAATTAGTTTTCACAGAAAGCTAGCTTCCAGGCTCGTTTCCAAGTCCTCCACTCCTTCTGAGTTGACACTGGTGCTGCAATGCAGGATTTCTACTTTTATTTTCTCTTGCACAGGGTTGATATCTTTGAAATCTTCCACTCCTTCCACCTCTTCCAACTCTTCTACCTCAACTGGATTTAGAATTATGTCACAACTCTTTACCTCTTCCTCTGCAATTCTATTCACCTTGTTAGTGACCGCATCTGTTGTAACCAATTTGACAAATCTTGTCCTTTGGACATTATAGGTGGTATGTAACTTCCAAAGTGTCCATGAACCCGCTGCATTGCTGATGGGGTATAAAGCAATATAAGCGGCATCCTTGCTGCCGAAGTGTTGTCAGTACTTTCATAGGATTCAACATAATGTCCAAGGGATAAATTCAGCTCTTCTGGAACTCAACTCTTATCCCAGTGAAAATGACTCAAGGACAGATATTTTCTGAAATTGGTGATGTCCTCCTGATACTCAAGCATGAAACAGAATATCCAATCAAATCCTTCAGTGTAGAGGGTGGTAGCTTCTATGGTAACCCATTTTTGACACGTCTATAGGTTTTTTATTCTCTTTTTCTTGCAGCAATCTTTGAAGCGTAATATCCAGCCTCTCCTAAAGCAATTTTTACACCAGCAAATTCCTGGGTCATTGATTTGAATGAGCTGTGTGGGTCAGTTTACACCGTGACTGGTATATACCCTCTTGGCCTAAGTAGAACTATTTGACCCTGTAGGGCCAAACCAAGAGAGGTTTTTGTTTCATTTTCAATTGGTGACTGAATTCTATGCTCTGTCACGGTAATTAGAAACCTTTTCCCTTCCAAATGCATCACATCGGTGCCCATTATCTCTCAACATACATCTCCTGAATTACAATTTTCGTCACTAGATTTTACAAAATTCGATTTTGATGATTTCATCTTCCATGTTCTCTCAAATACAATGATATGGAGTATCCACGTGCCGAGTGCGTACGCCTGTCAAAGCATTTGAAATAGTGCACCAATATTTTCAGTTTTGACAACAATCGATAGCTCTACATCAAACCCAATATCTTGGAGAAGACAATACATAGATTTAATCTCTTTCACAGCTTCAGATATCACCGCATATTTCTCTTTGCTGCTAGACAAGTTGACACCTCTCTATGCCTTTGATCTTCAGGAAACAGGTAATGAACCCTGTCACACTAATCATAGTATCTGGATCTCCCGCCCAGTAACTGTCACAGAATACATTCAAATTCCAATTTTTCTTGGTCAAATTTTATGACCACAACTCTGTGTATCCAAAATAAATTTGATGACCATCAATAATTCAAAGTAATTCCCAATGGCAGCACCATCCATACATTTTGATAATTCCCTCACAATATTAGTGATATCGGGGGTGATGGGTTGTCCATTTTTCAGCATGATATTGTTTAATCTTAACTCCCATCTCTTCTGTCACTTAGAAAAGAGTCTCTTCAGGTGCTATGGTTTCTGATGGATACACAAAGATAAAATTTGAGAAGTAGTCCACCGTGATTATTATGTATTTATGTCTGTTTGTGGTCATTATGCCTTTCCTCTGTGCCATGAGTCCGGTGTTGGTGATTCAACTTGATCAATTGAGATACATTCCCCTGGGGCGCTAGCTTGTGTTGGATGTCGATGTAGACTTTCCTTTTGTTTGCCAAGGTATTCTGGTAGCCTTTCCAAACATTTCAGTAAGAAAGGTTAGTGAGCGTTGTACTCCAAAGAATACAATTCACACATCAACTACATATATTGAACAGGTTAGAGGATGACCAAGATAAGTCATGGGAATGTACCAAGGTACTTAAGTATTGTGAAGAAATAGGTATGAACACAAGTACAAATCATAAATGCCTAGTAGAATGGAATGATATCAATAAATCACAGTCATGGGTTAATTTCTTTGCGCTAAGTCTCAGCGACCCCACCCCGGTAATCTCATTTGCAAGGAACCAAAACCTTCTTAATGGAATGCCCTTTTGTCATCTTATGCAGTATTGTTAAGCCAAAGCACCTATGGAAATTACTAGGGTACATAAGGCTTCAACAAGTCCAACCGGTATCAAATATAAATTTGGAATTAAAGTTCCTAAAGGAATCAAGAATGCTATCAGCTTAGATAAGAAAAACGGTAATAATCTTTGAGAGGAAGCTATTAAGACTGAGCTAAAGCAACTTACCGATTATGAGACCTTCATAGTACTTGGTTCAGGGGAGGACATTCCTAAGGGGTATCAAAAGATTCCATATCACATAGTATTTGATACAATAAAGAATTGGATTTTTCTTAGGAGAATTACATGTACTCTCCTGTTGTGCATGTGATATTGGAAATACCTTTTTGTACGGAAAAACCAAGGAAAAGGTCTACATTACTGCAGGTCCAGAGTTTGGCGCAACATTATGTGGAAAGAATCAAATCATCAATAAGTCACTAAATCAATTGAAGACTTCTGCTGCAAGATTTCATGAACATTTAGCAGAATCATTACTCAGATTAGGATTCAAAAAGACTAAGCATGACCCGGACTTATGAATGATAGATAAAACATCAAATTATGAATATTTAGCAACATATGTTGATGATATTCTAATTTGGAGCAAGGATCCCATGGCAGTAATTAAGTCCTTAGAAATGATATACTGTTAGGGGTTAGGGGTTAGGGGTTAATGTAGGTATTCCTGAGTACTATTTAGGTGGAAATGTGGAATTGCTCGGTGATGCATGGAAGAACCAAGGTTTAGGATTAGCTATCTCAGCCAGAACCTATATCCAGATGTCATCCTAAGTTTGAAAACCTTTTTGGCAAGGAGCTAAAGCCCATCAAGACTCCCATGAGTGAAGGATATCATCTGGAAGTAGATGATACACCATTATGTACCGAGGAAGATTCAGCTAAGTATAGATCTATCATTGGATGTTGTATTTGGAAAATTGTCTGGGGAAGGTTTGATATTGCCTATGCTGCATCTGCTTTGAGTAGATTCAACATGTCACCTAGAGAAGGACATTTGAAGGCTGTTAAGAGAATTCTAGCTTACCTTAAGACATTTCCAGAGGGGAGACTTATTATTGATACAGCATATCCAGATCACTCCGTATACCCTGTTGAAGATCACCCTAATTGGAGAGATTTCTATCCAGATGCTGAAGAAGAAATTCCAAATGACCTTCCTATGTCAAAGGGACCAAAAGTCCGGATGACAGTCTATGTGGATGCAGATCATGCACATGATTTGGTAACCAGAAGATCTATACTTATGATGTTGAATAATACACCAATCAGGTGGGTGTCTTAACGTCAGAAGTCAGTGGACACTTCAACTTATAGTTCGGAGTTAGTAGCGTCTAGAATTGCCACAGAACTCATTTTGGAAGTAAGGAATATGTTGAGGTCATTTAGATGGTCCAACTCTAATGTACTTCAGTTCCTTCAGGTGTTCTGAAGAAAAAACATAATGCAATTGTGTACCATCATGTCCGAGAAGCTATTGCAGCTAAAGTGATGAGGTTCACATATGTAAAGAGTGATGAAAATGTCAGTGACATCCTTACAAAGTGTTAAAATACCTCTTCACACTTAAATTGTAATCACTAAAATAATTCTTTTAAACTATCGCTAAAACATAGTTGTTCTCATCACTGTTCTCACATTTAGAATTGCTAATCGATGCACATACATTAAACTAAACTCAATCAATACTTGGGTTAAGAATATGAGGGATACACTCCAATAACCCTTCCTATCTCTCAGATTCGTTTCTCCAATTCTTCATCTACCTTTCCTAAGAACTTACCAACATGCTCATTGTAAATATCTTTGCTCACATTTTTGGTAAATAAGTCTGCATCATTATCACAAGACTTCACAAACACAATTTGAATGAAACCGTCCTCAATATGCTCGCAAATAAAGTGGAATCTAGTGTCAACATGCCTTGCACGAACTCCAGAGCTTGAATTCTCGGCCATAAAAATAGCACCAACATTATCACACCTTACAACAATTGGTAGCTTCATGTTCATCCCAATGCTTTCCAGTAAATAATATATAAATTGAATTTCTTTCACCGCCTCAGATATAGCCACGTATTCCGCTTCGCTGCTAGAGAGAGTAACTCCTTTCTGTCCCTTTGATCTCCAGCAAATAGGAACTCCAAGTAAGTAAATGATAAACCCTGT
>CAAAJI010000107.1:147673-162900 GCA_900642245.1 Fragilaria radians | reverse complement strand
CTTTCAAATTCCAGGTGAGCATCATGACAAGTAAGATTCGGAATGTCACATCATTAATCACGGGTGCAAAACTCTCTTGAAAATTGACTCTGGGTACCTGACTGTACCCACACGCCACCAACCGCGCGCGATAAACTCCGTTGCGCTTAATTTTGAATATCCATTTACTTTTAATGCAATTTCGACCGTTGGGCATGTCCAACTTCTGAATTTTCTTCCACCAAATCAAGGGAATTGAATGCAAAATTCTCAGTCTCAACTACCAAGTCCCTTCCAGAATCTTGCACTTCCATGAACCTTGATGGATCAGGATTAAACCAGCTTTTTAACTCCAAAATCTGCTTCAAGGCCTTCTTATTTTGGGCTGTCTCAAATCTTTTATCTGATAATTCCAATTCCTTTGGTTCTGGATGATTGTCAAGTTCAACTTCTGTATCTGAAAGGTCATCCTCAGTCATTTTTGGATGATCCTTTGACTTCATCCATTCTCCATAAGTTTTGTTCAACCAAATGACATCTCTAGACTTGATGACATGATTTGTCTTCAAATTCAAGAGCCTGTAGACGTCACTAGCGTGGTTACTTGGGTAACCAACAAAAACACAAATGCTTCCTCTATCGCTCAACTTTCCTTGGATCTTATTTTTGGTTGCCGCAACGCAAACTTCTCCAAATTTTCGAAGGCGTGAAAAGTAAGTCACTACAATGGATGGGGAAAGAAACAACAACGAATTAACAAGAAGAGATGAAAAGGATTCACTTCAATGAAAAATTATAAAGGGTTGTTACAAATACTGTACGTGTGTCTGCGCTCCGTGCCCACCGTACAATACTCACCGTGCCCAATATTTCTCGGTCCCCGTGACTTGATTCTGCCATCAGATTCAAGTCATATTCATATCCATATTATTCACTTTGCAACCTGGTATAATTTTATAGACCTCTGGATCTTTTCCAGCCAGGACGTACAAGGGCACGCTAGGTCTTTTCTTCCTTATTTCTTCTCTTGCTCTGCCTTTCTTCCCTGCGCCTTTCTAATTCATCGGTCCACTTGTCTCTGAAGTATGGACCATATACAATGCATGCTAGTAGTTGATTTCTTTGCGCTTGTGACAATTGCTTTGTGAACAAATCTGCCAGGTTTGTTTCAGTATCTTCTTTCCTGACTCGTAATATACCTGCTGCCGCTGCTTCTCTGACTGTGTGATATACAATCGATACATGCTTCTTGTTTAGGACTGACTCCAGGATACTTGTGTTCTTCACAACTCCTTGGTTATCGCATAACACGTTTGCCAGTCCGTCAATTGGCACTCCAAACATTCTCATCTTGTAACGTAATGCTACTATCATCTCTTTTGCAATCCACATTGCTACAAACTTGCTCCCAAATGTACTCGTCTCAACTGTATTTTGCCTCTTCGAGTAAAATATGATTGGTGCATTCTGTACAAATATTAATATGTGACCGCCTTGTAACAGTATTTCCGGCATGGTTAGAATCAACAAAACACGTAATAACAACAGGTTTACCTCTGGGTTCTGGCATTCCTACGGCAAACTCCTCTGCTACATCACCGTAGAACTCTGTCCAATCAGCATTTGCTTGAAAACAAGTCTCATCCATTTCAACGTTTGTTGGGTCAAATACAATTTTCTGTTTGATCTGTTTCTTCAAGTGTCCAAATATATGATACAGTCCTTCTAAGTGTCCAATTCTTGGTGCTGCCTGATATTGACTCATGATTGATACTTCGTATAGTATATCAACTCTTCCAAGTTCTATTGCCCATCTTAGTATTCCAATCAATTGTCTGTACAGTGAAGACATGTTGTCATCTAGTTCTTTGGTAATGTCCAGCTCTGGCTTATACCCTGATGGTAATGGTGTCTTCTTCTCGTGTATGTGTTGACCCTTTCCATCTTCCTTGAATAGCTTCTCTAGAGTCCTAATACTGTTCTCAACATAATGGTCCGCTTTGAACGCCCAACACTGTTTCCCATTTGGTAATTCAACCTTTTCTACTCCTGCCCCAAGATATCTTTTTGGCTCTTCAATTGCATCTTTTAATCGATATATTTCGCCAATCTGTTTACATAAGTCATTGGCTCTTGGTGATATTGCTAGTATGTCATCAACGTATACTACAATGTACTCATAAATCTTGTCCCCGTTTTCCTTGAACGTTGGTTATCTCCATACATCTGTATCCGCAATTGATGGTACAAACTCCAGTTCTCTCAATGTCTGCAACATCATCTGGTGCCAGGCAAATCCACTGCTCTTTAGTCCATACAAAGCCCTGGTTACAATCATTACCTTACCTTTATCTTCTCCCATTTCGGTTCCGCCTCTGAACCATATCTTCTCCTTGCACCGTGCATTAAGATAAGCATTTCCAATGTCACATGCAAACACATCCAAATTGTTCAGTGCTGCCACCAGAAACATCAGTCTGATTGAATCCCTTGATACTACACTTGAGTATGTCATTGATGAAGGTGCATCTGTAGTCGATCCGTTTGCAACAAATCTTGCCTTCCTGGTAAAGTCCGGTTTCTCAAATATCATGTGACATGTGATTTCTTGATATCCAATCATGTCCTTGACCTTGCCCCTCCTCACCTCGTCTGGGGTTACATTGTCCCTAGCCATCCACACAACGCATACTCTTGTCCTTTCTTTTAGTATTGCCTCTTGCCAGAGGGCTGTTCCTGTATTGCAGTCAATCTGAAGTGCTTCTTCTACTGAATGTGGTAGTCTTACCCCGTATTTGTGAGTGGTCCTCCAGTATCAGCTCTTCACTTTTGATATGATGGAAGTCCTTGCCCTCATTACGTCCTTTACCCACCAGTTGAACGCTGGTTCGTCTTGTATACCATTTACCACCTCATATTCAGCCAGTTCTAATGGGTTTGAGTATTTCAACTCTGCCAATGATACCCAAGTTGTAGTTCCGTCCTTCCACTGTATACACAACTTCCAACCTTGTGTGGTTTTCTTTGGTACCTTGTTCCCATTGTATGAAGTCCAATATCCGTCTACCCTATTGATTGCGCTTCTGTCCTTTTGGTGGTAAAGGATGTCATCAAGTATAAGGTATTGCTTACCTTCCTGGTCAACCTGGGAATATATTGCCTCAGCTATCTGATTTGCTCTGAACCTGTGGATGCTTTCATCCTCAAACCTTACCATGAATTTGCGTGTGTCAAACAATGGGTTAGAATGTGCTCTTCCTATCTTGTTGCCCAGCGGATCTGTTGCCCGTCCAATGACAGTCCCTTGCATTTCTTCTCCTGCAAGTTTGAGTTTCAGCTGGGCTCCAATGTACCTGTCCACTACTTCTGGACACTTGTTGTCCGCTATTGCATCAACATTGATTGCTGAGCTACCCATCAGGTCACCGTACTCTTGGTCTGTTGGCGTGAGTATCATTTTTGTTTCATCTGATGCAACGTCCTTCGGTTCATCCTCAAGGTAAAATATGTTGGCTGTCTTAGGTGTTTGGAATTTTGTGTCATCTAATCGATCGGTCAATGCTGTGTTGAATGCTTCAATCTGCTTGTTTATATTTGGATCCTCGTGGTCCAATCTTGTGATGTGTTGGACGGTAGTATTTGCAATCACTTTGCCAGATACTGTCAGTATCCAATAACACATGTCACTTCCAACTCGGTGAGAAATTCCAAGCCACCTTCCCAGTGCTCTTGATTCCTCAGTTATATCCAGCTTCCTCACACCAGTGTAGTACCATACCAAGTTGTAGAATGCAAAGTCAAGGTACTCTGATATGTCAATGGTCTAACCGGTCACTTGTTCTAATCCGGGTCTCTTACCTTGTCCTTGCGAAATCAAACTCAGTATCTGTGCCTCATATACTAAACCATAGTCCCATAACCGTTTGGGTACTCTTCTCTGTGTCATTTCTCTTTTCCACCGCTTCTTAAGTTTGCCAATTTTGTGTTCTGCCTGGGTGTTCTGATTCTTTCTACCGGCTTCTGCCCATCTCATCTTGATTTTTAGCCTTCTCATCTCCTTCATCCACTCTGTGTTCTTACCAGTTGTTTCACTGGCCTGATCTGCTATCAATTTGTCTGGTATACCCACGTCCTGTTCCATCTCGGTAAGCAATTGACTGCAGTATTTCTTGGATTCCAGCGGTTTGACTCGCACATAACTCCCATTCGTAATCACTTGTGCACACGTGTTTCCCTGCAAACTTGTTACTTTTGAGAACAACATGTCCGTGTACCATAATCCAGGGAGTCTTCTCCTGTGCAAATGTATTTGGTCAATCCGATAATGTTTATGAATTGGATGTACAGCTGTTTGAATTCCCTGTTGCGTTGTCATTTCCATTGTCCTTCTCACCGTTTCTAATCCAATATTCAAGTTTCTTGCAAGTGTCTCTGCTGTTCCGTCCTGATGTCGCGTCTCTTGCTCGACTCGAACTGCTTTTATCAACTTTTGGGCAAATCTCTTTTCTATATATACGTCACCATCTTCACCCCAAATTCCATCATGTTTGTCTCCCAATGCAGTTGTTTCTATCGGTTGTACAGGTTCCTTTAGTACCTTGCTCATATGCCTTACCTCAAATTTAATGTCTGGGTGGTAACAATTGTGGCCAGTGGTTTGCTTCCGAAATGGTTGCATATCAATTGCCTGTGGGTCCCAAGGTTCATCTGCCGTAATCACAAGATGATGGATATCCGAGTCATCTATCTTGTCAAATGTGGGTGCTCTTGAGTCCCAGTATACAGTCGTCCCCTTTGATTCAAATGGGATAAATAACCCTTTGGCTGAGATACCAAATACCTCCTCTGTTGGGTTATCATCCACCCTGATCCCATTCATCCGTATCTGGTTTGGGTTAATCAAGCTTCGGTCCATCTTCTCACCAAAGTACAACATCTCATTACCAATCACCAACCATTCTCTGCCGGACTGGGTTGTTATTATTGTTGCACATGTGGCAACTGGCACTTGCTTGAAAGGTTCGTAATGATGTGGTGCAAATGGTGCAACGTCAACGGTTTCTCCAGTGAAATATATAGGGGTCCAATTTGTACCAGCACAACTTGTGTCTGCCATTGTGTCCATTTCATTTCTGCTTTGAATATTGAATGCCTTATGCAAGTTAGTAACATTTAGCATTTCTGCTGCTTTTACCTTTACAACTGCATTGCACTTGGCTCTCAAGATGATCCTAATTGCACCCACATGTCGACCTCTTCTAAATCAATTTCCTGTTCTACCTCCGCAGTTTCCTCCTGTAGTGTGGTCTGGGGTTTGTGCTCCTGTCCCTTCTGTTATCTGTGATACTTTAGTTTGCTGATGGGCTGCCCCAACATATCTTCCTTGTCGTGCGCAACCTCTATTACCTCTACCACCTCCTCTGGCACCTTGTCCTTGTCCCTCTGGGTGATTTGATCTCTCTCTCTGCTGAAACATTATTGCCCTGCCTATAGGGCCCAATCTATCCATCTCTGCCTGTGTGAATGACCTTGTTGTGTCACCAATGTCAACTCCATTTACAATTGTACTATGCGAACTGCAAGTGCTTCCGCTATGGGATATCAATCTACCTCCACCATAGCGATTTGCTCGACCACGTCCGCCTCTGTCCTGTCCGCCTCTAGCACGTCCTCTTCCTCTGTGCGATTCGGATGCGGATATGGATCTGTACCATTTGTTGCCTTTGCTGTCACTCACTCTTACCTTGATGTTCTCGGATATCTCCGATCCAATGAATGTGACGGCTGCAATAAAATTGTCCCCATGGTCTCTCCTGGCCTGCATTTTGATATTTGTATACTGAGTGAAGTACGGGTTATTAGTTGAAACTTTCATCCACCTGGTCCCTTTGTGGCTTTGGCCTTTCGGATTGTTCCATTGTAGTGAACGCCTTCTGTAAACCTGATGAGAATTTACTGAATGAATATATGCCCTCGTTTCCTTGATACTCTGCTTCCTCTAACTCTTGTTTTGCCATGTTGTATCTGTTCAAGACCTCCGTTGGTCCGTCATAATGATCCATCAACGCAAGCGCCGCTTGTCTTCCGTTACTTGCGGCATCTGATGGTTGTACCCATGCATAAGCTTCTGTGTCAAGCGTTAGAGATTTCAATATCCTGTACACTGTGTGGTTGTCTGAATTGAAATGGTTGCCTGCCAGTTGCATTTGGTATGCCACTCTGGTAACTTCATCTGGCAATTCCATTGGAGCATTCCTGCTCCTCACAATGTAAAATAATGGTTTATTTGCGGCTCCTTTCTGGCCTTTGAGGTAATTCTTTACGGATTCCCACCATCCAACCCAATTCCTGGGTGTGAACTTTCCTGGCAACTCAATCGGGTTCTTATCATCTGCTTCTTTTCCATCCTGCATGTTTGATCTTGCCTGTTCCAGGTCGTCAACCGTGAACCCTTCATCAGGTATGCTTTGTCCCCTGGCACTCAGGTCCCTTATCCACCATACCATTGCTTTCATATTCACTCTTGCCCTCATAGGCATATTGTATTTGCCTGCAATTTCCCTTGTAACACTCTGCATACTCTTGCACATGTCATTGACATCGTCGACCAATAATTCGCCGAATCCTTGTACACTGTTGTACCCTTGAAGGGTTATTGCCCATTGGCCTTGTGCACTTGAAATGCCACATGTTCTCAGGGAATGACCCAATTGGTCATCGTCTGGCAATGGAAAGCCTGCTGGTATGTGAGCTGCCATTTTCTCCCTTTTGCTTCTTCCTTATTGTGCCAGTCCACAGCCACTTTCTCTTTACTCTTTTGTATCTGTTTGACTCTTGCCTTCCTTATGTGAGTCTTCTGTTTTGTATGGCGCTGATCCACAGCCGCCTTCTGTACTCGTATACGGTGCCGCTCCACGGCCACCTACGGTGCTGATCCACAGCCACCTTACTGATTCCTTCCTTTATTTTCTTGTGCTTGGCAAGCACCCTTTTGATTCTTTTGGCCCTTTTTTTAAACCTTTACGGTACGTTTTGCTGTGCTTCTCAGCAACAAGTGGTTGTGGTGTAGTTGTGGGTACGATTACTTCAGTGGGATACGAATGCTACGATGATAACACGATATGAACGACGCTCGTAGAACGCTTTTGTGGTTAGAGATTGGGTCTGATAAACCGTGAAAAGTAAGTCGCTACAATGGATGGGGAAAGAAACAACAACGAATTAACAAGAAGAGATGAAAAGGATTCACTTCAATGAAAAATTATAAAGGGTTGTTACGGATACTGTACGTGTGTCTGCACTCCGTGCCCACCGTGCCCTATATTTCTCGTGTAGACGTCACTAGCGTGGTTACTTGGGTAACCAACAAAAACACAAACACTTCCTCTATCGCTCAACTTTCCTTGGATCTTATTTTTGGTTGCCGCAATGCAAACTTCTCCAAATTTTCGAAGGTTATTTGACTGCTTAGCCTTTTCCTTAAACATTAGTTCCAATGGTGATTTATTCTGACTGGTCTTCACAATAATGTTGTCATAAAAGTAGCAGTAGATGCGCATTCAGCCCATAAACCTTTGCAAAAATCACCTTCAATGCCAGCATCATTGAACATAGCTCGAATTCTTCCATAAAGTGTCTGGAACTTTCGTTCCACCTTTCCATTTCTTTGAGGTGTCCTTGGGCCCAAAAATTCGAACTTGACATCGACATTTTGTTGTTTACAAAGCTTCTCTAAAGCAAGATTTTCACCAGCGTCGTCAAGTCTTAAAAATTTGACATTTTTCATCTCCTTTACCAAATCAATTATTCTTTCTTTCAACTCAGACTTAGCCTTTAAGAAATTGCTCCAGCAATAACCCGAAAAGTCATCAACAACCAGCACCCAAAACTTAGCTCCACCAAAGCTAACTCCTTGAATAGAGCTTATATCAACGTAAAGTCTCTCTCCTGGTACAGAACTACCACCTTTCCACTGTTTATTGATGTTTTCCTGTCTTGCTTTCCCGATGGAGCACTCTTCACAAGTGTCAAATGTTCCAATAACCTCGTAATCCAAAGCCTTTCCGGTCAACCTAGCACTTGCTTCTCCATAATGACCCAAAATCTTATGCAAATTGTTGACATTAATAGAATTCTTTGCATTGACAACTGTGGCACCAATATCAGCTAATACTGCCTTCATTTTAATTGCAGGTACAAAGCCATTCTTTGATTTCAAGCATCTGTCAAACAGAATCACCGTCTTTCCTTTCATTAATTTGATTGTTTCTCCTTCATTGCCAAGGTTGAAACCGTTCTTTAAAGCTTTTCCAATGCTGAACAAGTTTATCCAAAGGTCTGGTACAAATTTCACGTCTTCAAGCGTGACAACCAAGCTCTCACCATTTTTCTGAAGAATCTGACATCGTAGTTTTCCCATTTTTGTTGCAGTCATCACATTACCGTTTCCAATGGTTATATCTTCACAAATTATTGTGTAATCATACAAAGCGGCGTCATTGTTGCAATAGTGGCAAGAAGCTCCACTGTCTCCGATCCAAATATCATTGTCAAAATCTTCAATTTTGGTCATAGATGATAGTACTATGTCAGCCGTAGCTCCTAAGCCATTTTGACCATTTTGAGTACCACCAGAGTTATTCATGCCCAAATTCTTCCTCAACAACTTGAAGCAATTTGCTTTCACATGGCCGCTCTTCTTACAATAATTGCACATAACATCTGATTTTTCATCCTTAATTTGCTTTGACTTACATTGCGCTGCCTTGTGGCCAAGTTTGCCACAATTCCTGCATTTCCCTTTAAATTGCGAAGTAAACAAAGCACTTTCCTTGCCCAAATTATTGTTTTGGCTTGTAGAAAGTCTCTCAAATCGTAGGTTAAGCTCTTCCTTTAACTCTTCAATAGACAATGGATTATCTTTATTTCCAATCTGCTTTTCCAAAAGAAGCATCTGTAGCTCGTAGTCACTTGTTAAACTGTTCAAGACTTGAACAATAAACTGATCATCAGTCATAACAGAACCCATAGTTTCCAACTTGATGTGTAGGTCTTCAAGATTGTTTATCCATATCTCCGGATCTTCATTCTTTCCCAACCTAGACTCTCTATGTAGAATCCATTAAGAAATATGCCACTAACAATTACCAAGATGAAGGATTATTTCAGACGCGTTTTTGTCAACCCATTTTCATTTTTTTATCACTTCCACCACCATGCAATTAAATTTCATCAAATATGATCAAGGTATCGTTATTGCTGTCATTGATGTAATTGTCATTGTTGCTATTGTTGTTGCTGTAATTGTTGTCATCATTGTGGTAAGTCTTGACAATTCGGCAGATTCTTCGTCACTTCCACCACTTTGAAGCAATATTATACAATAAAATAATGGTATCGCAATTATTGTTGTTTTCATTGTTGTTATTGTTGCCATTGCTGCCATTGCTGCCATTGCTGACATTGCTGTTGTTGTTGTATTGTTATTGTTGTTGTTGTTGTTGTTGTTGTATTGTGAATGTTGTCCTAGCTGTCGGTGTCATTGTCTTTTCAATTTGACAAGCTTCATGAAGAGACGGAGGTGTTTCCCATCAAAGTGATGCCAACTATAAAACTCCAGTCGTTTTCAGGTACATTGAGTAGTAGAAAGAATCCGAAGATTGATTTATAATGATACGACATTCAGTACCAGATTTCATTTCGAAATACTACGGACAGGTCAAAAATGAAAGAAAAACTCTGTTTCACCTGCTCATGGCTTTATTAAAATGAGATTGTTGCTCAAGGCAACTTTCTACGTTTGAAGTCTTAGCCCAGAAAAATATGAAAGGTTAGTTGTTTTGATGAAATCAAAACAAGAAGAATAGGATTGAAGGATGTTGAACAAACGAGGTTTTAAAATTCGTATCATTATGTAGGTTCTGACATTCAGTGAAATGCAATTTGGATGAGAACAGTTTGCACAAGAAATTGGGAGACACTGCAAACTACCTTGCCAAACGTTGTGGCCACATTGTTTAGTGGCAACCAATGAAAAATCAGTAGACATAAATTGGCACCCGATGAAAAATATCACCCAATGTAAAAGAGGGGTTCTGGATGGTAGTAATGAAGCGTATATATTTGAAGCGTTTTAATACTTATTTTAAACATTTCACTAGCAGAGCTCCAAAGTTAATGCGCATGGCCAAATGCGCTTGTTACAAAGGCTCCTCCTTTGGTTTTGATTCTTACTTGGATAACCAAGACTAGGGGTGGATGTCATTCTTGGGCACTTGGACACAATTTTTGTCCCATTCTCACTGGTTATTGTTTCTCTGTACATGTTGGTAAAAAACCTAACGCCATCAGATCCAATTCTTCCTCCTACAGTTAATGTTTGGTAATGTGTGTGAAAGAATTCCATCATTTTCATGTTCCTATTGAAAGTCTTGTTGTAGCTAACTCCAAATCCTTGAATAAAGGTTATTTTTTCTTTAAGCCCTTCATTGCTTATCTTATTTGTGACACCCATTGCAATATGGTTGCCTTCAAAATCTGTCCATGCTGATAAAGAGCTATCACATTGTCTCCCATGCATGGTGTTACGAAATTTTTGAAGCAAGAAACCTTGAGACATTCATGAGCTCTCTTTGCAACGTTCATGAGCTCAATTGAAGAATATCATCAGTGCTGATTCTGATGATGACATGAACACACGTCACAACCCACATAAGCAACGTGTTACTACGCTGATAACATAGGATGATTTGGAGATTTTCTCAAGTGGCGGGAAGTTAGCGGGTAATCATGTTCTTGACTGGAATTTTTCATAAAGCAACGTTTCCAAATTTGTTAGGCTGAAAGTGGGCCGAAATGAAAAATTACGTTTGAGTGTTAAACCAGGACACTTTCTTCATGTATAATGCAAACTCGTGATTAACATTCCCTTACATACGAGGTAAGGGAGATACTACTACATTGGGGGGGAGGGGGGCAATTCCAAAAAGTAGTTCCTAAACAAATTCTAAGAATATTTCAATGTTGTTGGTGATTCGGACTAATTACTAATGTAATAGATTCCCAGTAGTCAATGAACGAGGGTGAGTAGGTGTGCACTGGTATCACATTTGAACTTGGATTTACAACTTCATCGTTTAGGGGGTACTTTGCATTTGAGACTTTGAGCAATATGGCAAGAGTACAAATTGTATTTGGTCTGTGTAATATACAAATGAAGATGATAATAACTTTTCTGTTGGTTGGATTGGTGATTTCAGAGCTGATGCAAGAAGAAATTTCGATTCATACCCATCCTAGAAATTTACGTAAACGTCGAAGCTTTACACAGTCGGCGTTAGAGGATCGTCCATTCCTCAAGTCTAGGAAGAATTCCGCTGTTCCCTCTGAATCACATGGGAGGAATACATCCCAACAAAGAAAACCGAAAATGACATATTCGACAAAATTAGAAAAAAATCAGACGCAACAAGATGGAACTACACATTCAATAATACCGGAGGACATATTAAACTATGTTTTGGAGCAGCAGATGATACTTCTTGATGAAAAGTCCAAGGGGAAATTAATAGCCAACAATATTTGGACTAGAGGACATACAAACAGAGACATACAGTTAGCTGACGATGAAGATTGTATTTTGCGCCTAAAAAGCGTTGACTCCGATGAGAATGGACAAATCAATATTCAAGAATTTACACAATTGATTTTCAATCAAAAATCCGATCACAGCGACATACAAAATGACAATGATCCAAGCACTGTGGAACTACCCCTTGAATGGAAATCGAGATTCAACTATTTAGCTTGTCTTTGTCAAACTGATCCTGCAATCGGAACGGATAGTCCTTGTTGTCTTCAAGAATTTGCGCATATCAGCTTATCTCGCCTTCAAAGAGAAGATGATACTTTATATCGTTATTTTGTTTGCGACTGGACAATGTCTCAGATTGAAGCTTACCGTGAAAACACGGATGCTCCACCCACAAGTCATCCAACCCTGAGTCCACAGCCATCCATCTTGATGCCAACCGACTTACCATCCATTTCAACTACTACATCACCCACTATCATCCAGTCCTTAGTGCCATCCGTTTCAGAACCTTCACCCTCGATCTTACCGTCATTGTTGACACCTACCCCAGCATCGTCTCCTATACTACATGTGTCACAAGAGATAAATCTGGATATTAGAATTGCTTTACGCGTCACTCAAGAATGGGATGAATCCTATCGACAAGATCTGGTTCAAGCGACTAAGCTCTTTGCTGAAAGGATAAGGGCTCAGCTACTGCAAATAGACAAGCAAAGACGACGTCCGATATCAAGAAACCTACGAAGTCGACGGGACGACAGCGATATAGATAAACCCAAAGGAAATCAAACTCAATCGGAGTCTGATGTCATAAAAGCAACGCTCGTAGACGAAACAGACGTCCGATGTCCATCCAATCTAAAGACAACGCATCGTTGTTTGCTGGTTAATTTACAGGTGGAGGGCTTGTCTCAGGAAGAAGCATTGCAATTTCCTTCCGACATGGAGGATGCAATTCAGATGGGAACTCTGCAACGAATGATTTGGGAAATTAGTCCCGCTTCGAGACTCATGATATTGCAAGACCCGAATAGTACACCGGTGGCTATCTCTTCTTCACCATCATCTCCGATATCATTTCAATCACCACGCGTAGAGGACAGTCTACCACCAAGTTCTGATGGCAATGATTCAAACAAGAAGAATGTTTTGCCCCCAATCGCTATTGTTGCCTTGATCGGTGGTTTAATCGTCGGAGTGTGTTTTGTTGGAACATCCACTCTTCGCTGGATGGATCGTCGTTCCAAGAACAACGCAAATCTTGATATTGAAGCTCAAACAGGTCACCAAGATAACTCCCGAGAAGGAGTTCATTCTAGAACATTATGGCAGCGTAATTCAAATCGCAGTATCACTGATCCCATCGGTATTCTCGATAATTCAGGACGATGGGAAAATCCAGCTGATCCAACCATTGGTCTATCATCATCATCGTTCTCAAGGAGAAACACTCGATCTTCGCGTCGCATTATGCCTGATGTTTCCGGTACCCACAGTCCAGCTAGGATGACTCATCAGAACAGTGATTCATCAATAGATGTACTTCAGGATGCTGCGACGAGATCTCCTTCAGCGGCTTACAAAGACGAACGAGATGCTCGTGACGACCAAAGTCGAAAATTCCCTCAGTCACCTCGTGAAAATAACTCAAATTGTCATGGACTATTGGATGGCCAAAGTGGTGTGTTGGTACGCGATCGAGAAACGCTAGATGATTCAAATCATGCGATTGAAATTCTTGCATGTCAAGATCCACTGAAGCCACATTTGGAAACAGAGTTGTCTGACCGGCATTTAGCGATAGGGATTGCTATTGGAGTTGTAGTACCTCGGTCGTTGGCATCAAGCCCCGACAAAATCCTAGAAACTGCTACACCTGAGAATGCAAAAAAGGAGAGCGACATTACGGAGGTAGAATTTACAAAGTTTAACGACACAAAGACGGAAGTAGTGAACAATCAGTTGGAGTTTGAAATTAATTCAAAATTGACTGCTGATCCACAAGCAGCAATCTCATCTATTGAGTTTCCGCAAGATCTTTCTTCCAGAACAAAACCCTTATGGATTCCTGTTTCGATGACTGCTCAATTTAATCCTTCAGCTGGAGGCTCTTTTTTTGATGTTTCGAAGGAAGTGGCGGCACATCTTCCTACAAGCTACGGAAGTTCAAACATGCACATTACATCACAGGAGTCACAATGCACCAGTAATAGCTCTTCCACTGATTCCAGTATAAGGAACGATTCTGACGACGACGATGATGATGACGATGAGAACGATGACTCCACATCGTCAGCAAGTAGTTCTGATAGTAGTAGCACAGAAGAGCTTGCAACAGGGATTACAAACTATGACCCCTTTATTGCAGGACAAGCAATTGTGGAAGCCTCTAGAATTGGATTATTGGTGGAATGTAAGTTTGATACGACAAATAACAGTCCAAAGCTGGAAGTAGCATACCATCCAAGTGGTATGGAACAACCGTCTATTTTATCTGCCGAAAATAGCTTTTCTAGAAAAGATGTGAGTCAGTCCTCCAGCAACGATACTAGTAACAACAAGGAAAGGGAATCAAACAAGATCATCAATTCGAAGAGCACTGATCTTTCAAGACATTTTTTGGAAAATGTCGACTATTCTATGGTGGGAATAGAACAACAATCCATCGCAATTACATCGACGAACAAAGAAGAATTTCAAAAAAGATCCATCTCAATTGCATCCCTCAATGAAGAAGAATATCAAGATTTTAATCGTAACCAAAGTGCTGGAAAAGAGTTGGTCGAATCAAAAACTTTCGACACCCTGCTACCTAACATTGACTTTAGAAATTCTTCAGTGATAGAAATTCAAGCAGAAAAAATCCTCCCAGACATTATTATCAATGTAGGCTGTGATGAAGCGGAAAAATATCACTTGCATTCAATAGGATTAGCAGAACCAATGCTCTGTTATTCATCCAATGAATCCAATTCTTCCAGTGAAGACATTAATGAACAAACCGTAGTAAGCTTGAAGAGTCAGAAAAATGCAAATTATCAAGATTCAACTGTATCAAGGTATAACTTGTCTGTCTTATCAAAACAAAAAGACACTACCTCAACACACAGCGCTTCATCTACAGATGACAAAGAAGCCATTGAAGTGATGCAAAACAAAAACACAGTAAATGAGAATCAAGAAGTTTTCCATTCAAAAAGGTCTGCCATTGAGTCTCCATCAACTGGTATAAGCTGTGTCTCAGCCTTGGCAGAAAAGAGTATTCAGTCTCCCAAGAACAAAATGCATGAAAAAAAAAAAATACAAACAAAAGCTTTTGAAACAAATGACAAAAGTCAACAATGGACGCTCCCGAACTTGATGTCACCTTGCATCCCCTGTTCTGATTACAATAAACCTTCATCACGAGTCAGCAAGTACAGAACAAAAAACGAGGGTAGTGAACGCAAAGAAAAAATATTTGTTGACAAAGGGCTATGGAACACTTCAAATATTGAAGAAAAGGCAAACCCTTTCATGAATTTTGAGACATCATTCTCCTCTAAGAACTATGGTCATGATGATCAACAAGAAGTGAGGGGATTAGAAGAAATAGAAACCAAGTCTCATGTGACAAAAGATGAAATATTGCTTAATGATGCCTCTTGGGTTGCTA
>CAAAJI010000107.1:111871-129612 GCA_900642245.1 Fragilaria radians | reverse complement strand
TGACATAGATTTGAACGTGCATAAAGATGATGAAATTGATGAACTTTTATTTCAGCAATCTGATGACGTATCCTCAAAAGTGATGCAAGCAGGAATAGTTGCAGGAGCTGTAATCGGAGCTGGAGCATTTGTCTACAAACGATTTCAATCCAACAATGACATTGAAGATGACATTGGTGGCAACATCACAAACAATACCACTTCGAACAATCACTCAATGCCATCCAATGAGCCAAAGTCATCGAAACCTTCTCAACCTCAGTCTGTGAATCATCATGTATTGCAACAGATGGCACAGCAGGCAGCTGCCAATGCCGCTGGAAGTGCAGCGTCGGCGGCTACAGTTGGAGTATCGGCTGCTGTGAATATATCTGTGTTGGCTATTGGATTTATGACTGCAGCCACTACAGTCAGCACCACGGTACCAATGACAACGACGATTGCCGCGACATCATCGGTACTCCTTGCAGTATCGGTATCATCCACATTGGCGATCCAGAAGGCATTGCTAATTGACAAGAACAACAATACTAACATTACAAATAATACAATGACTTCTTCCTCACCAAATATTATGTTATCCGAGACCAAAGCTCCATTTCAATCGCCAATGTCGGATCCGTGGATGAACCCGCCAAGCAAAATGACAATGGAACCAGCCGGTCCCAAAATCATGGAAACTGCTAAACCAACATCGTTTTCAAACACTACCTTTGTACCTACAATGATTAAGGAAGAAATGCTGCCATTTCCTACCATCTTTCCTGAATGCGATATTGCCATTACGAAGGAAAGGAAAGAAGGTATTGTCAATATTCAATTTCAAGGTGCGACGAATAAACTAACAGATAACGAAATTGCCATTTTGGAAGTGGAATTTCAATCTGTATACAACGAAATATCAGCTGGTTGTCTTGATATCTACCAAAGGTTTTTAATCGATGCTAATTTAGTCACGCAGAGGACTTTCTTAGACGAATTCGGATCCTCTATTCTCTCTACAGAATTATTAGCTACAGTTCGATGTCATGAATGCCCTGATCGTGAACCACTTTTTGAAGGCAAACAGATCCAAAATCACACGCGGCAATTGCAAACACTAGACAAACAGCAATCAATTAGAGACATTGATTTTACGCGTTTTGCGGAACAATTGGATGAATCACTTCAATCAATTTTAAAGTTTACCAGGATATCCGTGATCAAAATCCTAGATACGTTTACTAGAGAACCAATCAAGTTTTTTGTATCGGACATAAAATCTGAGAATTCTACACAATCCAAGGCACCATCCTCTGCAGTATCCTTGGTTTCGACTCCGGCTCCTCAGTCATCACTCCCCACCGATTTAGCAGGCCGGGGGACAGAAATGAAGACGTTCGCGCCAAGCACCGCTATCCCCACAATCATAACAGCAAAGGATCCCACAGACGTTTCTGTAGAGGCATTAAAAACTGTTGCGCCGT
The DNA here is from genome assembly GCA_900642245.1 of Fragilaria radians. Taxonomy (NCBI): domain Eukaryota; phylum Bacillariophyta; class Fragilariophyceae; order Fragilariales; family Fragilariaceae; genus Fragilaria; species Fragilaria radians. Next base: position 128,146 of record CAAAJI010000107.1, on the reverse strand, counting down.
CGTCAATACGAACATACACCCCTGCATCACGAGAACCCGTTACATTGACTACGATTATCCCAACCAATGCCTTACCAAGTTCACCAATGTCAAAAACACTTATACCTACAGATGCTCCAACAATAGCTGATCCAAGAGAGCTTGTAACCAGCACACCGACTGCAACAGAACTCAGTCTAGTTCCTTCTGATGTATCAGCATCATCCAATGAGACGACCGACATGCTCTCGAGCATTCCAACATATATATCAAACAAGACACTTATTCCTACAGTCGCACCCACACCAGAAAATGTGTTGGGAAATTTTTCGCAGGTGGAATCTACTGGAACCCCAAAGTTTGTCCAAACTGATGCACCGACGGCATATGATCTCATTGCACTTGCTACAGATGGACCGACTATCCCAACACTTGTGTCAACGACACAAGCACCAACGGTCAATTCCGATGGTGCCCTCACCACTCTGACACCGACAACGATTTCAACATTTGTACCCACAATTCAGAATGAAATTGATTCAAGTGTCCCAAGTAGACTGATACCAATAGGTTTTCCTAATGAGGCACCACAAACTGCCGTCCCTTTGGCCATCCCAACAAATGATCTTGTAAGTGCCTTCCCTTCAAGTAACCCTAAAGATGCAAATGTCACAGCAGCCGCATCAAGAATCCCGACCAATTTTTTAAAATCAGAAGACCCAACGGCGGTATCGACAGCTGTGCCTACAGATGCAACAAGGAATGTCCTACCGTCACCTTCAAGTGCACTTCCTACAGGTTCACTAACACCACCAACAACAATAGCTACTCCAAGCGATACTCAGGAGGCAGCGAAACTGACATTCCTTCCAACCAAATTGCCATCAAGTAAAATTCCTTCAGCTGTTTCACTTAATACATCAGCAACAGTTATACCAACAGCCATTCCTACAGAAGGTTCTATCACAAGAACACCGACAGAATTCCCAGTATTTGCTCCTATCAACGCAACAGTTCCCACTGTGATGTTTACCGCTTCACCAACAGTTATAAAGGAAACAAGAAATCCTCAAGAGAGTTCATCTAGTGAAACACCAGCAGCAAACACGTTAAATGTATCAACGGCAATTACAACAAATATTCCAACAGCTTTTGCAAGAAATGCATCAACAAAACTTCCCGACACCAAGATTCCAATCTATGACGCAGCAAGTAGAGGACCTACCTACATTCCAGCCTTTGCATCAACAACTGCAGCACCAATGGCCATCCTAACGGAGAATTTGGACACATTTACACCGACAAGCATTCCTAAACCTGAGCCAGCAGCAAAAGCACCAATGAAGGATACTCAATTGGCACCCAATGCAACAGAAGTAGCGCCGTCTTCAGCAAATGAGCCTACAATTATGACGCTGCCAGGAGTTCCAACACTCATCTTAACAACTGTATCACCAAATTCCTTTCCAGCAAAATCACCAATTATGGATATGCCATCAAATTTAACAAATTTTACTCTAGCTTCATTAACTCCAGCATATGCACCATCAACTGCAACACCAACAAGTATTCCTACAAATGTGTCCACAACTGATGCACCCCCTTCTTTACCTACACTGCTCCCCACATCTAAGACACCCACAGCCATTCCAACAATTTTGCCAACAACAACACTTCCCATTGCAATACCAACAGATTTACCCACAACCTCATTACCTACCAGCAGTATGACAAATACACCATCAACTGTAATACCAGCAAGTATTCCTACAAATGTAACCACAACTGATTCACCCACTTCCTCATCTACAATGCTCCCAACATCTAAGACAGCCACAGCCAATCCAACAATTTTGCCAACAACAACACTTCCCACTGCCATACCAACAGATTTACCCAAAACATCATTACCTACAAGCAGTCTAACAAATACACCATCAACTGTAACACCAGCAAGCATTCCTACAAATGTAACCACAACTGATATACCTACTTCCTCACCTACAATGCTCCCCACATCTAAGACACCCACAGCCATTCCAACAATTTTGCCAACAACAACACTTCCCATTGCAATACCAACAGATTTACCCACAACCTCATTACCTACCAGCAGTATGACAAATACACCATCAACTGTAATAACAGCAAGTATTCCTACAAATGTAACCACAACTGATATACCTACTTCCTCACCTACAATGCTCCCCACATCTCAGACACCCACAGTCATTCCAACAATTTTGCCAACAACAACACTTCCCACTGCAATACCTACTAATTTACCAACCACTTTTTCTCCTACAAGGAATCCCACAAATGTACCATCAACTGCAACACCAACAAGTATTCCTACAAATGTCCCCACAACTGATTCACCCCCTTATGTACCTACACTGCTCCCAACATCTCAGCCACCAAACACCATTCCAACAATGCTACCAACAACAAAACTTCCAACTGCAATACCTACAGGTTTACCAACCACTTTTTCTCCTACAAGGAATCCAACAAATGCACCATCAACTGCAACACCAACAAGTATTCCTACAAATGTACCCACAACTGATTCACCCACTTCCGTACCTACAATGCTCCCAACATCTCAGACACCCACAGCCATTCCAACAACTCTACCAACAACAGAACTTCCAACTTCTATACCTACAGGATCACCAACCACTTTTTCTCCTACAAGGAATCCAACAAATGCACCATCAACTGCAACACCAACAAGTATTCCTACAAATGTACCCACAACTGATTCACCCACTTCTGTACCTACACTGCTCCCCACATCTCAGCCACCAAACACCATTCCAACAATGCTACCAACAACAGAACTTCCAACTTCTATACCTACAGGATCACCAACCACTTCATCTCCTACAAGCAATCCAACAAATGCACCTTCAACTGCAACACCAACAAGTATTCCTACAAATGTACCCACAACTGATTCACCCACTTCTGCACCTACAATGCTCCCAACATCTCAGACACCCACAGCCATTCCAACAACTCTACCAACAACAGAACTTCCAACTTCTATACCTACAGGATCACCAGCCACTTCATCTCCTACAAGGAATCCAACAAATGCACCTTCAACTGCAACACCAACAAGTATTCCTACAAATGTCCCCACAACTGATTCACCCACTTCCTTACCTACACTGCTCCCAACGTCTAAGTCACCCACAGCCATTCCAACAAATCAACCAACAACAGAACTTCCAACTTCTATACCTACAGGATCACCAGCCACTTCATCTCCTACAAGGAATCCAACAAATGCACCTTCAACTGCAACACCAACAAGTATTCCTACAAATGTCCCCACAACTGATTCACCCACTTACTTACCTACACTGCTCCCAACATCTCAGCCACCAACCACCATTCCAACAATGCTACCAACAACAGAACTTCCAACTGCAATACCTACAGGTTTACCAACCACTTTTTCTCCTACAAGGAATCCAACAAATGCTCCTACAAATATACCAACAAATGCACCAACAGAGTCCCCACTCTGTTCCATGGATGATGCAGGAGCTTCTTTAGTCTCTTTTGAGACTTTTGAAGATGGTTCTTTAAATGGCTGGACAGGTGCATCTATAGATAGTAGTGCTCAGGCAACAATGACAAAGTTTCTTGGGCGGTTTGGGAGAGGAAATAAGCCATCAAAACTTATTGCTTTACCTTTGGGGACTGGGAGCGTCCGTGTTGAGTTTCAATTCTATGAATTTGACTCTTGGGATGGAAATAGTAACCAGTATGGCCCAGATAAGTTTTTCGTGTATGTTAATAATCAAAAAATTGACATGGGCTATTTTGATTCTACTAAAACAGAGTCCAGTAGTGGAAATGATGGTGGAATAATTTGGTCACATAGTTCCAGCAACTCACCTCAGTTTTTGGCATTCAATGGATTTCTTGACCAAAGGCACAGAGTTTATCTATTTATACCATATTCCTACCTTTCCACAGGATATTTAAAACTTGACTTTGAGGCAAGTGTTAATGAATTTGGTATGACAGAAACAGGAGGAATAGATGACTTAAAAGTAATTGCATGCCAAACAGCTGTACCCACAGATACACCAACAACTGCTTTCCCTACAAGCATTCCAACAAATGCACCATTAACTACAACACCAAATAGTATACCTACTGATGCACCCACCTCTTCACCTACGCAGCTCCCCATAACTATGACCCCAACAGCCATTCCAACAATTCTACCAACAACAGAACTTCCCATTGCAATACCTACAGATTTACCAACAAGTATTCCTACCAATGTACCCACAACTGATTCCCCAACAGCCATTCCAACCATGCTACCAACAACAGAACTTCCCATTGCAATACCTACAGATTTACCAACCAGTATTCCTACCAATGTACCCACAACTGATTCCCCAACAGCCATTCCAACCATTCTACCAACAACAGAACTTCCCATTGCAATACCTACAGATTTACCAACCAGTATTCCAACCAATGTACCCACAACTGATGTCCCAATACAGGAGCTTCTGTAGTTTTTGTAAATGTTTGAAAACAGCTCTTGTGTGGCAGGACAAGTGTATCTGTTGATAATAATGCTCAGGCAACAATCACAAAGTTTCATGCAAAATATAGCTTTTAGCATTTAATGGATATTATGACCAAAAGCAAAGTTTATTCAACTTTTATACCTTATTCTTACCTTTCTGCAGGGAATGAAGATGAATCAGGTATGACTGAAACAGGAGAAGAAGAAGTCCCTGTCCTCTCAAGAAGTTATGAACAAGTGTTAAAGCTAAATGTATAGGTAATTCAAATATGTTTGATGTGCTAATGTAACTAATGTTTTCTTGTGATCCATGTTAGCATGTGCTAGCAACACTGGATGATGCAAAATGTTGGTACAAAATAATAGCTCTTGAATTTATATTTTTCTAGGTTCATTCAATTTGATGATTTTAATCTAAAGCGTTTTCTTGTAGGAATGTAGAATACAGAGTATCTCCTTATCATGATGTACCTCATGCATTACTTTTGGGCCTTACTCTCTTAATTATTCTAGAAGATGCAGAAATGCTGCACAGTTTCCATGTATGGCTATTTTCTGGGAGTGGTTGACTCCTTGATTATCTGCTTGGGCGTTCAGCACTGTATATCAGATTATGTTTTAAAAGGGAAGGCATATAGACCAGGGAGGCCTAGGATGGCAAGCTATACAAGCTGAAGAAGGCATTAGTCATTGAGAAAAGACTCCTAAGTGGCATTGCTGCAAGCAAACCTCTCAGACCAATCATGAGAGTAGCAATTTAAAGATAATTCTGCCTCCTAACTTTTTTTCGTTTGAACACCTAAGGTAAAAATTGTGCATGATGAGAACATATGGTTCAAAAATACAGGAGTTTATTTATCACAACAGGAGTAAAATTGTATTCCAAGTCAAATATGCATGGAAAAGGTAGTGCAGGTCATGACAATCCCTAAGAGAAGGAAACTAAAATCAAGTCTTGGACCATGGTTAGTTAAAGCCAGTGAGATCAGAGTAGAATACAAGATGGTTAGGACAAAAAAGTAATTACGCACAAAAAGAATAAGTGGAATCAAAGTTGCAAGCATTCAACAGGACTGTACTCAGAATAACACCATCAATGTAATAATTAAAGAATTACCTGAGAATGCAATACCATATTGTGTCTCCATGAGCGGCGAAATTTACACCAAACATATTGGATTTCAAGATGAGTCACTCAAAAATCAAGTTGTGAGCACATCTCCCCACATAATAGTTGTATCAGATGCTGCTGTTAGCAAGTCTTCTATTCAGATGATAAGAGATGAAGTGGGTTAAACGATAAAATTGCAATCACAAGTTGCACTAAAGGTTGTGGTAAATAACATTAATTTTTACCTAGTGGCCAACTCACACATTGCATCAATTGCCTAATATCCCTAATGGATAACCTAAATATTTAAATGATAAATCTTGAATGAACGTAGGGGATATTCCCAATACCCTTCTCCAACTGAAATGTCCATTTACTCCTAAAATCTGCAACACTCCCAAGAAACTTTATTGCATGCCTTTCATGAATTTCCTGACTAACACTCTTAGTGAAAAAATTAGAATTGTTATCACTGGGCTTACAAATTCAATGGTTACAATTCCATCTTCCACATTCGTTTGGACAAAGGGATATCTGGTATCAACATGCCGGCTTCGTACGCCTGTCAAGGAATTTTGACTCATAAACAAAGCGCCAACATTATCAGTTTTGACCACAATTGGAAGTTCTACTTTCTCAATTTTCCATGCAGAAAGGTTGTCTCAACATCAATAATTGAAGCTTGAAGTCCCCACATGATTTCAGCCATCAACATGAATCTAAAATCCACGTCATTCATGACAGGGGCAAAACTCTCCTTAAAATTGATTCCTGATATTCAACTGTAATCACAGGTGACCAATCTAGCTCGGAATCAAAAAGCCACTTACACTTAATTGCTCTTCCTTCAGGAACGTCTTCTTTAGTAATAATCTCCCAAACATTCTTTTTATCCATCTTACTTAATTCTTTGGTTGATTGCAGTCCAACAAGACAATTGACTTACACAAATTGGTGCTACAAGAATTTAAAACCAGACTCAAATTAAAAAAGATAAGTTGCAAGAAAACGATCACTGAAACAGTTGACTTTGGCTCCAGAATAACACAGCAGCGGATGATCAATACAACATGCAAACTAAGATAGGATGGCACCGATACATTCAAGAATACCTATGTCGAGAATGGATAGCAAAATTTGAGCAGTGCTCTATTAGTCTGCGCATGGAACCTGTGGGTAATGTCCAGGGGAAGGCGTAATGAAGACATACAAGCCGACTCACGCTATTTAATCCAACTCCAAGACTACAAAAACAAGCTCCAGTATAAAGTAGTATACAAATGCCAAGAAATTTATGATTAAAACGGATGAACAATTACTCAAAAGAGATGCGAACGATCACCGGAAACAGGACCGTGATAAAACTACAAATTAGCTCACACTTCAATCAGGAATACTCCAAAAACAGATAGACAAAATGTTGGAGAAGCTACAAGATACATGTAACTCAAGTGGTCAAGGAGTCTTCTTTCTTTTGTATGACGTATTCTTGCTTAAAGGTCAAGGCAATCTTAAAAATATATATCTTCTCTTAGGAGCTTCTGAATGGCTTGCCATAGTGCTTTGATGGAGTCTAAATCTCAATCTGAGCTTGATCATTTGCATCAACTACATATAATGAAGAAAGTGACAAGGACAGATCCTGGGAATGTACTAAGGGGCTCAAGTATGGTGAAGAAAAAGGAATGAATGCTAGTGGAATGGAATGGAATGATATAAACATGCAACAGTCATAGGTGAATTTCTTTGCATTAAGTCTCAGCAACCCTACCCCTATAATAGCATGTGTAAGAAACCAAACTTTTCAAGATACGATGGCCTTTTACCATCTTGTGTTGCAAGGCTAAAACTTCAGTAAATACTGCAAGGATACAAAAGGTTAAAGCAAGTCCAACAAGTATTAAGTACAACTTTGGAATACAAGTTCCCAAAGGAATAAAGAAAGCTATCAATTTAGATAAGAAAAACGATAATAATCTATGGGAAGAGGCTCTCAAGACAGAACTAAGAGAGATACAGATCTTCAGACATTCATATTAATTGATGCAGGGGAGAGTATTCCTAATGAATATCCGTAGATTCCGTATCGTGTAGTATAAGACATAAAACATGATTGGTTGCAAGAGGCAATTGGACAGTTGATGAAAAGGAAGACATTTATTCAGGGGTTGTACATATGGATACCATAAGAATTGGGTTTTATGGACTTTCCTGCTCTGCATGTGATATAGGAAATGCCCTTTTATATGGAAAGACTAAAGAAAAGGCGTGAATGACTGTTGGTCCAGAGTTTGGTACAACCTTATGTGGAATGAATCTAATCATGAATAAATCATTATAAAAAATGAAGACTTCTGCAGCAAGATTTCATGAACCCTTCAATTGGGATTCTATGGATGATTCATCAAATAATGAATATTTGGTTACATACGTAGATGACATTCATATTTGGAGCAAGGATCCCATGGCAGTCATTAAATCCTTAGAGAAGATATGCTTATTGAAGAATGTAGCTTTTCCTGAATACAATATAGGTGGAATTGTGAAATTCCTTGGAGATTCATGGAAGAATCAAGATTTAGGATTAGCTATCTCTGCAAGAATCTATATCCAGAACGTCATCCATAAGTTAGAGAGCCTTTGGGTAAAGAACGAAACCCATCATGATACAGGGTATTATCCTGAGGTAGATGACACCCCCTTATGTACGGATGAGAGCTTGGCAAAGTATAGATCAATAATAGGATGCTGTATCTGGATACTTGATTTAGGGAGATTTGACATTGCTTATGCTACATCCATAGGAGTAGGTTCAACATGTCACCAAGAGAAGGATCTTTGAAGGCTGTTAAGAGAATTGTATCTTACCTCAGGGCTTTTTCAAAGGAGAGAATTATTGTTGAAACAACATTTCCTGATCATTCTATTTACCCTATTGAGGATCTCCCTCATTGGAAAGATTTCTAACTAGATGCTGAAGAAGGAATTTTTAACGGGTTTCCTGTGTCAAAAGGACCAAACATCCGGATGACTGTCTATGTGGATATAGATCATGTACGTGACTTGGTAACAAGAAGGTCCATCAAAGGTGTCCTTAAGATGTTGAAAAATACACCAATCAGAAGGGTATCTAAATGTCAAAAGACAGTAGAGACTTCAAATTACGATTGGAATTAATAGCATCAAGGTTAGTTTTATGTTGAAGTCATATGGCATGGGCCTTAGATGGCCCAACTTTGATGTTAGGAGAAAATATGTTAGCGGTTTAAAATACCTTAGCCTCTCAAAGTGCTTTGAAGAAAAGCAGAATGCGATAGCCTATCATTGAGTATGAGAAGGTATTGCAACTAAGGCGATGAGGTTTGCATGTGTAAGGAGTGAAGAAAATGTCAGTGACATTCTAACAAAGCCCTTAAATAAGAAAAGTTCAATCATTTGGTTTTGAAGTTGTTGCTTTTGCACCGAAGATTCATAAATGAAATTGATTTAAAAATTAAAATTGAAAAAAAATCATGGATGTTAAAGGAAGGCTGAGGTTTATTTATATAGTCGTAGAGGTATCAGATGTACCTTTAGGTATTAGGGAAGTAGAAAGATATTGTGATAAGTTACGTATTAAAATTTTACTGACCGAAAGTGAACGGGCTAGGTGGTGTCAAGGGTTCGAGTTGTCCTAGGGTCGAGTCCTCCTTTATTTGTTGATTCTTTTAGCAAATGATGCTATCTACATAGCTCGTCCGTTAAAGATATCTTTCATTGCCATGTTTCAGTTTCTTTAATCAAGGATACCTAAAATTCAACAAACAAGAAAATTGGTTATTATATCTTTGCCATGTTAGTGAACCTAAGATGTGTATTAGAATATCTTTGCACATCTTAAAGGTTCTGGAAGAAGTTTGCAATGTTTGTTATAACAATATGTAGTAAACTAAGATATAGGCGAACAATTTACCCAAATTTACAGTTTATAGCTGAACGTAATAGATCCACGTTATCAAATTAATCTTGCTGATGAAAAATTGTAGTGATCACCGTCTCAAGGCTTGTAATTCTGACACGTTGGATGCCATCTTGCTTGATTATATTTTCCATCAAGATCCTGTGTCCTACCCAGTCTGACATGTCCGTAGTAATGCACCATAGAAGGCATGTACATGCTTCTTGATCTGAGAATCAGATGGTACTTCATCCAAGAAATCAATGTAAATCTTAATGCATATTTCTAAATGCGCTTGATGAAACTCTATATCAAATAAATTGCCTACATCCATTTGTCTGTAGTGACCAATAATGTTGTTTTGACCACAAAAGGGTCTATGGTTCCATCCCAGATGATACGTAGCGGTAAACATGATGCTTTTCATCCTTGGCACTTGCCTTTGCATGTGCCCTTCCCTTAATCAAGTGCTAGGGTGGGTTAGCTCTTGTTGTCCCTTCTTCACACAAGTGGTCTTGATTTCTTTTCATTACTTTCCTTACATTATTCGTGTAATCCTGAAATTTTGGTTTCGCTAAGAACGCATGATTAAAATTCTTAGGACAAAAGTCAGGTGCCCTTGATTTCTCTGATACTTTTGATACTTTGGTATATTGTGAAAGGACAGTTGATGAAGATATTTTATTAGTACATGAATATTCTTTGGAGATCTTGTGCTGGTTGTTGATCCAACCAAAGAATTTTGTGAGGCAGAATGAATCTCCTACACAGTTAATCTGTACGCTGACGTTAAACTGATAGCAGCCTAAGTTTAAAGTGGTGTTAAGACTGAATAGAGTGAAGACCAGTTCCTGTGATAAGATCACAGATTTCTGATCTTTGCATAAGTGTGTCAGAGAAATCACATGAAGAGAGAATGTATTTTGGACAATGCATGCTGGCTGCGAGAGAGTGAACTCAATATGAAATCATGATAGAACAGTGATGAGTCAAGGACGACAAGATAGGCAGGTTAAAAGGGTTTATTCTTAGAAAGCTGTGAGCTAATGGATTAAGTGCGCAGTTATTCCATATCATTGCTTTTGACACTGTATGCTGATAATCTTATATTGGAGAGGTCACATAGAATCAGTAAAAAAACAAAAATTCTCTGCTCCATTCAATGAAATATTAAACAAAAATTCTCTGCTCCATTCAATGAAATATTAAACAAAAATTTTGATTGTTTTTGCGTATCTGTTGGCTAGGAAAATGGGGGTTGCCAAGATAATGCCGACTTGACAACAGGTTTAAAAATGACCAACATGACTCATAACACTACAAAAAAGAAACAGATTTATGCTATCTAAATTGCTACCGTAAATGAGATCACAATAGCACACCTTAATCAAACTTTCCAAGAGAGAAATCAAAGAACCAGTTTAAAATAACTGTCAAAACCGAAGGTGAAATAGTGGAAAAACCTAAGCAAAATTTCGGATTTGGGGCTTCCTAGGGATTCGTCAGAAGGATAACGTAATGATACAAGATTGTATGTATTGTGCTTTTGTCGGGGGCTATACGGGACTTGAAAATACTGTATGTATTGTGCTTTTGTCGGGAGCTATACGGGACTTGAAAATACGTCGCAAAACAATCCCAGCAAAGTTGCTTGATTGGGTGGTCAGCATTAGTATCAATGCCGTATTGTATGCATTATTTATATTAAGATTGAGATTTGATTTATGACTTTTCATTGATAAACAAGTCGCCTTAATTAAACTGTCGCAACAAAATTGCTCAATTTGAAAGTATTTATGGGCAATATGTTGATTCACTTTTACCAAAACCGGTGCTCCACTTTCCATCGGTATAGCGACTATCCATTATTTTCTTCTGGACTGAGATCAGCATGTTTGACGACATGGACACCAAACCAAACGGCGATAATGTCATTAGAACAAATTCAATATCACTGGAGGACGAAGAAACTCCTTCTGCTCATAGAGAGATCGCAAACCTTGGTGGCGAAGAAGAAATAATTGTACTTCCTCAAACGTTTCATCAGAATTCTACTGCTACTACTGCTACGCTGGCTGGTACTGTGCCATATATTTCCAACAGCAGAAATTTTACTGACGAAAACAATGATAAAATGTCTTTCTGTGAACAGACCGATGCAAATTTTCAAATTTCATCATCGTCGATGTCAAGTAATCAGCAACAATCGCTCTCTCATGAGCAAGATCATCGTTATCATAACGATATTGACATGAATTCGATCGATGAAGAAAGTGATGAATTCCACTGGGAAACATCCAATATTACATCAAAAATGCTCACAGCAGGTATTGTTGTTGGGGCTGCTGCTTTCATCGCCAAGACTGTTACATCCAACGATGATGTTGAGGATGATATTGGTGGTGCTATCTTTAACAACAATCAAGCCACCAATCCTAATGTAACAACGGGACAGCCAACGCAACCGACACCTTCACAACCACCCATTACTAGTAATATGCACAATCAAGTATTACAACAAATGGCACAACAAGCTGCAGCGAATGCTGCAGGGAGCGCTGCATCGGCTGCTACCATTGGAGCTGCCGCAACTGCTTCCGTAGCTGCCGTTGGATTGGCTGCAGCTAGTTCCACAGCGGCTGTTGTCGCTCCAATGGCAGCGACGATTGTCGCAGCTACGGCAATTGTGGCATCCGTTTCATCGACGGTAGTCATGAGAAATGCAGCTTTGAATAACTCAATGCCCAACAATACTACATTTCAAACCATAGTACCGAGTATGCCGATATCGACAGGTCGTCCAACATTTCTAGCACCAACGTCGAGCCCTTGGCAACCTACAACCAATACACTGAATCCTTCGAAGTCGATAATTCAAATACCTCTGGTAACGCAATTGCCATCACCTTATCAATCTAATGTCGGAGAATCCAAGCAGCCTCAAATACAGCCACCAACTATCTTTCCGTCGTGTGGTGTTGGTGATGTCAAAGAAGTAAAAGATGGCCTTGTAGCTATTCAATTCGAAGGAATCTCAAATGCTTTGACCAAAAATCAAGTAGCATTATTGGAGGTAGAATTTCAATCTGTCTACAATGAAATTTCCGGAGGGTGTTTCGATATCTATCAACGATTTTTACTAGATGCCAATCTGATAACCCAGAAGACACTATTGGATGATTTTGGAACATCTCTTTTGTATACTGAACTATCAGCAGCTGTCCAATGCAACAACTGCCCTGATCATGAGCCGCTTTTTGAAGGCTTGAAGGCTTCTAGAAGACAACGACGACGACATTTACAAACAGTAGCAGCAGAGACATCAATCACAACCATGGATTTTACCCGATTTGTGAAACAGTTAGAAATGTCTTTGGAACCGGTGTTAAAGTATTCAAAGATATCCATGATTCAAGTTTTGAACACCTTCACTGACAAGCCGGTCAAGGTTTTTTTGTCGGATGTGGATACGACGAATAATATTACATCAAAATTCCCAACACCACCAATTTCTTCTATCTCGCCACAGTCTCCTGAAATTGCCGTATCGCCTCAACCTACAGAGATTATTGGTCGTGAAATTTCTAGAACCAGCATTCCTTCTGCATCGGAGCCACCTTCCTCTGCTAAGCCTTCGTTAATCCCGAAGTCGAATCAGCCATCCATAAGAATAACCACTCCTATTGTCATTTCAACCACTGTATCCCAATCATCATCGCCAACAGATACTTCATCTGCTTCACCTTCCATCATGGCATCGACAAGCCTTCCAAACTCCGCACCAATGAGTGGAATGCCACTTTTGACTCCAATATCAATTGGTACAAGTATTCCTACAAGGAAGCTAACAGCATCGCCTGTTGCAACACTTCCAACTTTGACACCGATTTCCATTCCAACCGCCGCTCCAACAAAAGCCTTCATCAGTAATATAACTTCAGCTCCCAATAGTTTTCCTACATTTTCTCAGACGAGAATTCCATCAGCAACAACGTATATTCCTTCGGATACATCAACAATATCCATACCAACCTCTGTTCCTACAACTGTTACGCTTACTGGCTCACCATCAGATCCACTTAAGACAGCTCAACCGTCAAAGATTTTAACGATTGCTCCAACCGCAATATCACCCTCAATGTTGGCAGCACCGGCAATTCAGCCAAATGACATGCCAAGCACAGAAACTCCTACTTTAGTGTCAATCGGCACACCCACACCAACTAAAATGCCAAGCAATGCACGTGAAGCAGTAATGCCTACTACCAATCCACAAATCACTCCCTCAACAATCACACAGAGTAATCCACCCTTAACATCAGCAAGACCTACTTCCAATCCCACGGACGTGGTTACGACAGAATCACCGATAAATATAGCAACAGCTGCTCCAACAACTCTAACTCCGAATATTCCAACCGCAGTCAACGCAACTATTACACCAACCAGCATTCTGAACAATTCACCAAGTATAGAAACCTCAGTTATGCCTATTAAATATCCAACAGCTGCGCAACCAATTGCTTCGCCCACAACTTTTTTAACGAATTCACCAACGACAAGAGAAGGTACTTCGTTTACGACAAATAATCCCACCACAGCAGCAGACACCCAAACTCCTTTAGTAGACTCCACAACGAGAACACCCACATTTGCGCCATCTGATACACCGAATACAGCATTACCTTCCGAGAATGCGAAAGGAAAACTTACAACAGCAACACCAACAATTCTTACAACAAATAATCCAATAACAAGATATCCTCCTTCAGAGCAAACTAATAACATCACCACAATGGCACCAACCGGTGACACAACGGTGGCTCCAACACCAATTTCATTGAATAATGAAACGTTCATCAATACACCAACAGTAACAAATAAGCCTAGCACAACAGCACCGACCAACATTCCAACAGCAGACCCCACAATAAGTGAATCCACAATGAATCTCACCGATACACCAACACCAACAATGTCCACTGCAATACCAACAATTTCACCCACCACTAAATTTTCATCTGATAATTCAACAGGTACACCAGCAGCATCAGAACCTACAACAAAGACGCCAAGCACTACAGCAGCAACCACCTTTCCGACATTAGACCCCACAACTAGAGACATCACAATTATTCCGACCGATTCATCAACTACAGCATCACCCTTTGTGTTCCCGGCATTTACAACAACCACAGCACAGCCCACTACAATTCCAACAGTTACACCAACTACTACACAACCCTCTACAATTCAGACAATTATACCACCAACAACACCAGTAAATGAGATTCCAATAATATCTCCCATCATAGTATCCCCTACCAATGGACCACAGAGCAATATTACAATAACTGATCCCACAACTAGAGCACCCACATTTACCCCAACTGATAAGATGCCTACCTCATCACCCAGTTTGATACCGCAAAACACACCCACCACAGGACTACGTACTGATACCCCATCAGGTACACAAACAACAACAGAGCTTACAAATAATCCAACAGATAAGCCCACCAATGATGCACCAACCAACATACCAAATGCAAGCCAAGAAACAAAAGAACCCACAATTGCTCCAACTGATGCGCCTGCTATAGTGTCGCCCACTTCAAATCTCACCATTGCACCTACCACAGCAATGCCTACAAATTATCAAATATTTTTGCCAACATCAAGAAAACCTGCTTCAGACAAGCCCATCACTGCAGCACCCACCAATAATCCAACAGCAGACACCACAACTAGTGCATTCACAATGGTTCCCACCGATACACCAAATACTGAATCACCCATCACAGTATTGCCTGCAAATAAATTAACAGGTATACCAACAACAACGGAACCTACTAACAATGCCACAACAGTAGCACCCTCCAACATTGAAATTGAAAACCAGATAACAACAGAACCCACAATGTCTACAACTGATGCACCAACTGTAGCATCGCCCACTTCTATTCCCACAAATGCAACTACCACAACTTTGCAGACTATTAATCCAACAGGTACACCAACAACAGCAGCACCTAACAGTAATCAAACAAGTCAGCCCACCATGGCAGCAGCAACCAACATTCCAACAGAAGACCCAATAACAAAAGAACCAACAATTGTTCCAATCAATCCACCAACTACAGCATCTCCCATTTTGATTCCAACAAACTCTCCTACCACAGCATTGCCAACTAATAATCCAACAAATACACCACCAACAACAGAACCTAATAGTAATCCAACAAATCAGCCCACCACAGCAGCACCAACCAATATTTCAACAACGGTTGCACCAACAATCTCTCTGACTGATACGCCAACTACAGCTACTCCCACTTCAATTCTGACAAACTCACCCACCACAACATTGCCAACTAACAGTCAAACAGGTTCACCATCCACAACAGAACCTAATAGTAATCCAACAAGTCAGCCCACCACAGCAGCAGCAACCAACATTCCAACCGAAGACCCCATAACAAAAGAACCAACAATTGTTCCAATCAATACAGCAACTACAGCATCTCCCATTTTGATTCCAACAAACTCTCCCACCACAGCTTTGCCAACTAATAATCCAACAAATACACCACCAACAACAGAACCTAATAGTAATCCAACAAATCAGCCCATCACAGCAGCACCAACCAATATTTCAACAACGGTTGCACCAACAATCTCTCT